>VWZF01003562.1:451457-596170 GCA_013396755.1 Sclerurus mexicanus | reverse complement strand
AAAAAAAAAAAAAAGATGGTGGAGTCAGGTGGCCTAAGAACTGGGGGGAGAGAAAAGATCCACAGTTTGCTTCCAGATTAGCTGTAACATGAGGTCTTGTATTTAGTTTGGCCATACAGATCCGGAGGACATAGCATTGCTTTCTAATATATGTAATTTTGTTTATGTCAAATGTCCTTCTGTATCATGTGTGTTAACTGCTACATTTGTTGCTGCAGGCCTGAGATACGTGAAAAGGGAGTATTAATATCAGTATGCCATCTAGGTGTAGTGCTGAAAAAAGAGTGTGTAGTATGTCTTTGTGCCCAGGTTTAGGTGAACTAGTGTTATGGGTGGGGTTGCTGTTCTGTTAGATGGTCCAGACAGACTTCCTGGCACAAGGCTTTTCAGCTGGAATGTGATTAATTGCACCATCGAATGGCTGCCAGGCTGTTGATCTGCTGTTCTCAGGAACCTCTGAAACATTTGCAGTTTGGATTGAAAACTGCTTTACCTATCCCGTCTTAATCTAACGCTCTTACAGAGTTACATAGTTACTCTGTTTGAATTGTATCTTTAATGTGAACATGTAGTTTGTATTACTCAGCTTTCTTTTACTTTGGTATTCTGTGGCATTTATACAGTTCTTTGGGTCTAATTAATTATTCTAAGTCTCTGTGTGGTGTGTATGGAGATAGTTGTGTAAAAGCAGAAGAATCACATTCTTTACACACATAAGAGAATATTATGGTGTGTTGAAGAGCGTGTTAGTAAGCATTTTAAAATGGTTAAATGTAGAACTTTCAGAAACTGTTGTTTTGAAAAAGTTGGTTAAACTCAAAAATACTGAACTTCAAAAGGGAAGTTTCACAGTGAATAGGTTTATGGACTGTATTAGTTCTAAAACATTGTAGTTCTTGTATTCAGAAGTCAGTGTTTTCAGACAAATTCCTAAGGTTCTTTCTGTCTAGTTTTCATTATACTATTAAGTTTTAAGCTGTTGTGTAACAGGATAAGAATAATAATTTGGAGATGCTGAGGTTTTCTCCCTCTCTGCTTTCTTCAACAGTTCCTTGAAACTGTGACTTGTAAGAAAGAAGAACGTAGAGGAGGAAGGCAGAATGGAAATGAGTTACGTGAATAGAAAGTGTTTTTACTGATAATTAGAGGTCAGGGTAAGAGTGGTAAAGAGAAAAGGTGGAAAAATAATAAGGGCTTTGCAGAAAAATTATGTTTTGCAGGAACAAAGTCTGAGTTTAAAATCCTGAGATATTCTAGAGTTGATATGTACAGCTTCATCAGTAGTAAGAGTTTTGAAAAATGATTGGCCTATGAGTGTTCTGTAAAGGGAGTAGTGGAATTTTAATAACATTTTGAATGCAAAAGAGGTGGGAAAAGAGTATTAAAGCTTTACAGGCTGTGCAGCAGGGGTGCTAAAGATTGGGTGCTTGGAAGTTGTGGTAAGTGGTAAAAAAAGGATTAAACTTACGGATGCACTGATATTTGTGCTAAGAAGTACATTTGAGTAGTACCTTTCATTTTTAATTTAATTTGAGGGAATGGGTAAACAGGAACAGATGTAATCATTAGAGCAATTGTATTTTTGGACAGTGGAGGTGAAGAGGTTCTTGTGCATCATATTTGCAGTTTTAAGTTTGTTTCTGGTATAGAGAAGGGAGTAATTCATGAACCCCCTGGGTGCTATTCATGTGAACTACTCCAGGGAAAATGGTTTGAGATACATAGGTGTATGGTGACATTTTTGGGGGGAAATTACTGATCTCAGTATTCATTGAATCCAAGGTTCATTTGTTAATTCTGCTTTAGATATGATGCAGTTTATCTAAAATAAAGAACTCTGAACTAATGCTGATTTACTTTGCTTCGAGTTTCCCATTTTGTAACCTTGTGCAGTTCATTAATAACCATTTGATGTATCACTTGGTAAAATTCAGTTCCATAGGCAGCTTTGATTATGGGTTACATTTTTGCGCCTTCTCAGTGACTATTTGTGAGTTGATGGAATGTTGGGATTGTTGTAAAATCACATAAGTCACTCATTGATCTATGTGTGTCTTTATAAATGGACTTCCTGGGAGATCTGCCACAGATTGCAGTTATTTTTTTTCCCCCATATGGCCATGGTTTAATAGATATGGTTATGACGTAGTTATGTGCCTGGTGGACAGGGATGGGAACCGAAGGATGACTATTGTCAGCCCCACTGAGTAATAAAAAATGTAACAGTTAAAAGGATAGTGGTTGTAAGGGACGGGATTTTTCACTCTCCCACCAGTGTTTTATGAAGCAAGAAAAGGGAAAATGGCTGTAGGCAGGTGGAGTGAGAAACAATATGGACTCGTATGTGCTTAATGTTCTGAAAAAGAGGTTACCCACTGCTTTATGAAGTGGAATGTGTACTGTTCTTTTGTTGTTGTGTAAGTTTCTTGTGTTTAATAGCTAGGAGCCGGTTTTGCAGCCAATACAAGAAATACGTGTCTATTTGCTTCTGTTGTAATATACTTTGGTAGAAGAATTAGAAACCCAAATCTCCCATTAGTTTGCAGCTCTGGAAAATCATGTGCTTAATATGACATGCCTAGGCCTGTAACAGCTGGGCTATAAAGAATCATTTTTATGGTGGAAGGGCATGTGCCCAGGAAATGTGCCAAAGAGGCCGTGAATATGGACACTCTTTGAGATGACTCACACTGGGGAAAACATGGAGCTCGTGGCTTTAGCATGTTGGCATGCAAACACAAAAGTCTGCTAAATGCTGTGCAGAAGGGATCTTTTGTGAGTAGCATGAGAGAACATTCATTGATGTTGGGTGTTTTTCCTAGCAAGTGGCTCTGCAAGCTCTGTTACAACTAGCTTATGGCAAAAAGGATGCATTTTAAGATTGATTGTATAGTGTGGTGGTGATTGCAAGAGGTAGTTGTTGAAGAGTGTCTGCTGCATTGAATTGAAGAATACATTGGCTAGAATGTATATCTAGAAATGAAAATGTGATATCTTTTCTTGAGATCTGAAGAAGGCAGGAGTTTCAGAGCACTGGAAAATTATTCCAGAGGCAAAGAGGGTTTTTTTATACATGTATACATGCATTAAATACTGTATACTGAGGCAGTTCTGCTTAGTCTGAAAAATCTTGTTACCTGTGTTTTTCATGGAGTTCACAGTGTCCAAACTGGAATGAACAGTTCTTCTCTTTCCTTAGTTTCTGTTCTACCTTGGCTACCCAGCAGATGCCTTTATTTTTTCCTTTGTGGTTGAACATGTTAGATGGCTGACAAGCCTTGATTAAAGGACATAAATGCGCCACATGCAAAACCACAATGATTTCTTTGATTGCAGGGACCTTTTGGCCAGCTTGCAGTAAGGACTTGTGTTTAGAAGAGAACCTTTGGGCTCATCTGTATCTCCCTCCCCTCAAAGGGATGGCAGCCCGAGGACAGCTAGCATTCATCCTGACGCCAAGAGACTTCAAAGGAGGTAAGCGCCTCAGAAATGCTCCCCAGACAAAATACCTATCAGTCCTGCACCCCAGTGTGGTAATATTCTTTTACTATAGCGTTGCCATAATTCATGGCTCCTTTGTGAAAAGTTTTTGAGAACTCTATGGGGCCTCATCAGCTGCTTGCAGCCCCCTTAAGGTTCACAGAGATGTCATTGCTGTCAGTCATTCTTGTCCACTTGCTTCAGGCTGTGCCCCAGTGAAAGGGAAAAAGACATGTTTGTACTGGTTGAGTTGGTACTCAGACCTGTGCTCCCCTCCTTCCCTCATTTTTTTATTTTCATATTTTGGGTGAGGTTCAAAATTGAGCTTTTTTTTAGTTCATGATCCTTAAGGTTAAGGTCAGGGGAAAAAAATGAAACCAAAACCCAAAAAAATCAGCCAAAGCCAAACCCTGCTCCAGACAGTTTTAATAACTTTTTTTTTCACATAGATTTCTGAATCATTCCTTTATGTCCAGATGATTTCCACCCAAATATTTCTGTGTTTGAATTTCTAGTGAGCATTATTCCAGAAAAGTTCTGTAAAAATAAATTACTGTTTTTCATTTTCCGTGGGGAAAAATATGTCCTTAGGAACTTCTTTTCCTTGTTAGAGATACTACCTAGATACAGCACAGTTTGTCTTCCAAATGCCTATGGAATAATAGTTTAGTAGAAAAAGCAATTTAAAATAAACAGAAGTTTACTCTGACATCAGAAATTTGAACACAAAATTCCCATGGTAGCTTTTATAAATTTATTTTTCTACAAGTGGACTTTTCAGACATGATTTCCACCTCTTCTCCACCTAATTCTCAAATCTCAGCTCTAGATCTTTCTTTTCATGTTCTTAGTCCAGTAACCATTATATGAAACCCACTAAGGAAGAACTTTCCTGAGTTTCCTGTTTTGTTGGTTTTTTTCTTTTTTCTTCTAATGTGAATATTTGGACATGTAGTAGACCATTAGTGAATATGAGTTGTATGTTTGCTGAACAGATGCTATTTTTTTTCTAAGGATGTGGATTTGGAGAGTTGTACAGTTGGCACTCAGATCATTTAAGCTTTACCTGTTAGTGATTCCTATAAAGTTTGGCCTTGTTTTTACCATTTCTGATGGGAGTATATTATTTAGCTATTAGTTTGACTTCTTTAAACCTAAGTAAGAGATTTCTGACTATGTAGAGCACTTTTAATATTTGCCATCTAGCCATTCTTACTGGGCTCCACTGTGTAAATACAAAAGCTCTGTAGATTGTCACTTAAATATATCGAGGTAGTAAAGAACTAGATTCCTTTAAAACAAGCTGTATTACAAACGTAGCTTTTAAAATGTAGTTTTCTTCATTGATGGGTTGCCCTCCCCTGTGAGCAGATGAGAAGGAAACAAGGGCACCTTTTATTTCCTTCATTTGAGCTGCCTTTTAGTGTCAGTGAAAATGGAGGTGGTTTTGTTTGGGGTTTTTTGGTGTTGGGTTTGTTGTTGTTGTTGTTGTTTTGTTTATCTTTGGTTTGGGTTTTTCTTCCCTGTGGATATTATTAATGAACTTGGTCTTACGCCTGCTTGTCTAGAAGTTCAGCCGGGAAGAGTAGTAACAGGGCTGAGAATTGCTAGATCACTTTCTAGTCTGAAGTATCTTCTGGTAAAGTGAGAGACCTAGCTATAGATGGGAAGTGTTTTATTATTTGGAGGCCCTGGAATTAATGAAATACTTAAAGAACTTCTTGTAAAGGTAAATCTAATTATTGCTTCATCATTTTTTCCTGGAGGGAGCTGATACTCAAAGCAATATTCTTTCTCTTTGGAGCCTTTCAAATTGATAGAACTCATTCATTTAGGAAACAAAATCAATTTTGACTGTTTTCTTTAGTAGTGATCTGCAAAATTATCTACTTCAGTATGGCTAGACTTTTAGTCGTGCTTCCTTGATGAATAGTTTATCTTACACTGTAATTTATAACATCTGCTTTTGCTGCTCTTACACTTCAAAACTCCAAAGCAGGATATTAATTTACAAGGTTAAAGATGGATCTGCATCTGTTGGTGTTTCAGTACTTTTGCACTTTTCTAAGAAAACAGGACAGTTCTTGAAGAGACTGCTCTAAAACATGGAGTGTTGGGGCAAGATGGGGAGGGGGAGGACAGTTTATCCAGAGGATGTCTTTGGTGGCTAAGGAAACCTGGGTACCTGTAGTATTGTTATCTCATAAAATAGTTTCTCTTGTTCTTTGAAACCAACAGTTGTCTTTCCATGCCATCTGACTTTCAGGTGCTTTGAAACAAGTCTCTTTAGAAAATGGTACCATTTGTTTTTATTTAATGAAATCTGTAATGGCATAAGCAAATAGCTTTCTCCTTTATAAAATGATACATCAGTCTATACAATTTTGCATTGTAGTTGTAGGAGGAACTAGGTGGAAGAACATTAGCAGATGAATAGACTGTCAAAGAACAGTTCAAGTGAAGGATTAGGTGCACTGTGGAACTCAATATGCTTCCTAGGATTAATGCTGGTATTCTTATTCCTTGTTAATGAGGCAGGAAAATTTTCTGTCAGATATGGAAAAAAATTTATAGTACTTACTGAGATTGCCTTCAAGAACAAACTGTACTGTCTTAGCAAGTTGGTGTGAATTAACACTGAAAGATTTATTTTATTTTAAATTTTTTTGTATCTGTGTATAATGTCACCGATGTCCACGTGTGTTAATAAATAATGAGAGCTAAAATGCTGGGGTGTGTCTCGTCTTTGTCATGGATAACAAGACAGTGACTACTGTTGTTACTTGGTGTTGGAAGGAGATGGTGAATGAGTGTGGTGGTGCCTGAAGCTGAGCTTCATGATTGAGGAAAGGAAGGCATTCTGAAGAACTGGGATACATATGAGTGATCATATTCTGTAAGGTGTGTTTCTCTTTGGTTAATTGTTCCTTCCCCTTTTTATGAAGGGTGTTGGAGTGATGAATATTTTCAGATTCATTTTAAACAGGTGGCTTTGTGCTTCTGTCTTCAGTGGGTTGCACAGCTTATTTTGGGGCTGGCCCTTCTTTTCTGGGGGGTGTGGGGTGCGTGAAAGCATCTTTGGCATTACGTGATTCTGCCACCTGGTGGCTTTGCCGAGCAGCAGGGGCTTCAGATGCATGGTTAAAAGCACCAGGGTGAATAGATCCTGTAGAAATCCTTTTTCTGTGAAAACTGGAAGGAATCAGTCAGCAAGGTGGCATAAAGTAGATATGGAAGACAAGTTCTATGATGTTTGCATCATGTTTTTGAAGTCAGGCATCTAAGAATCAGGATGCAAGTATTTAAGAAGGCTCTGGTTGCTAAAGTTCTCAAACTTCTCTGGGTTTTTATATATGAAATCAACAGAAAAAAGTCTCCATGGGTAGTGGTACCAACCTGTAGCAGGAATGCAATTTAGAGAGGTTATACTGTTGCGTACACTCGGTATCTCAAGGTTCTTTTAATCTGGTTTCTTACGCTGCAGAATTATGAATTAGTACTAAATTTATGCCAGTGTTGAAATATAGGACTCTTTTCCTGGCCCCTATTACTTTGGCATAACTGAGATTTTTATTAAACAAAGTATCACACATCATGTTATGCGATTCATTTCAGTTTTGGAACTAGTTTGTTCTTTTCAGAGTAGTTGAGGTTCTGTCCAAGGTATTCTGTTTCTGGTTTTCAGTACTGTAGGTTTTTCTACTAATCCAGTGATAATAAAACTTTAGTATATAGATCAACTTAAGCTAGTTCTTATTTTGATTGGTAAATCTGTTGTTATTTCAATCAAATACATAATTTCTAGTTTGATATAAGTTAAAATGCTTGTAAATATAGATTCTAAGTGGAATTTAGACATGGCTTATCTCCATAACTAAGCAAGCTTTTTACTCAAATTTATAAATATGCTCTATTCTGCTGCTAATTGTGTACCATAAATTTAAAGTGAGAAACACCTTTTCTCACAATAAATTTCAGATGGGAAATTCTCTTTCTCACAGTAGGTGGGGGATAACTAGAAACAAACATATGCTCACTGTTGTACTACTGTTTTCAAATCGCACAGGCCACTCAGTGCACTTACATCCGAGTCCTTCTGGTCCTTCTCTTTTGTGACTCTGTTATGTTTTCCTCTGCAATCATTTCTTTCCTCAAGAAAGGTGATTTAGAAACATATATATACTTACTTAGCTTGATTGCTTTAGGTCAGTCTCTCCTGTATAATATCCCAGTCCTAAAAATGTGTATGTTCTTCATGTAAAAGAAAAATACAAAGCCTCTCTAAAGATAGGTCTCTCAGTGTTTATTCAAATGTTTTTTTAACTTCATAAGGACTTAGAAACAGGAATTTTGTTCTTGATTGCTTGTTTCTGTATGTCTTCTATACTCCTCTGATTTTACTTAAAATGTACCTTTGAGAGTCTGTGGGTGGCCTTTTTTCTCAGTGTATAGTCTTTGGCTTTTACATATTAGAAGTTCTTTACCTGCTGTACCTGCACTTATTTTCATGCTATAAGTACTTTCATGCTATAACAGTGACTTAATGGAGGAGACTTCAATAGTGATAAAACTCCTATTGTAAGGTTTTTTGGGTGGTTCCAGTGTTAAAATCGGAAGTCAGACCTCAAGAGCAACCATAGTTTGGAATGGATTTACAGAAACTACCTTTTTGTAACAGAACTTCTTTTATATTCCAGAGCTGTTAGTTATCTCAGTTTCATGGCATCAGAGGAAAACCTCTTTTTCTTACTGTGAAGAAGGCAATGTTCCACTTGCCCTCATTAATGTGCTCATCTAAGTTTATAGAGAAATAATAATCCTAAATTTGGATTGATGTCTCACCATGGCTTCACTGTATTTGGAAGAAAATTCAGTGCTGTGTTGTGGCTGATGCTTAGAAGAAGAAAACTGGTTTTATTTCAGATCTTAAAATGGAGCACTGAATGTTGCTGGCGTCAGTATATAAATGTAGTGTCTTCAAAATATAAATGATTATGTGTAATATATAATTACTAATCTAGGCTATGGAAGAAAATTTAGTGCTTTTGGTGTTCCTTTTGAGAGCACAACTGGGGAATATGTACAGAAGAAAGTGAGAAGTTCAAGCAGAAAAAGAATTTGGGTAGCTTTAAAAAGGAAAGTGACAGTAGGTGTTAGGGAATGTGAAGCATGCCAGAGATACTCAGAAAAGAAGGGAAGAAGGAGGCCTGTTGCCATGGTGATGCCAAAGTCAATTGATACTAGTGCTCTACTTGCCTCGTGCTGTTATTACAAGGCATTATATTGAGTTTGCATGGCAAGGTTTCGGTAGAAAGGAGGCCACAAGGGTGGCTCCTGTGAGAAACTGCCAGAAGGTTTTCCCATGTCCAGTGGAGTCAGTGCCAGCCGGCTCCAAGACAGATCCTCCCCTGCTGACCAAGGCCAAGCCCATCAGTGGCTGTGGCAGCACCTCTGGGAAACAGATTTAAGAAAGGGGGAAAAACTGCTCAACTGCAGCTGGAGAGAGGAGCGAGAGTAAGTGGGAGCAAGAGCCCTGCAGACCCCAAGGTCAGTGCAAAAGCAGGGGCAGGAGGTGCTCCAGCTGCTGGAGCAGAGGTGCTGCTGCAGCCCGTGGGGAAGGTCACGGTGAGTCAGGTTGTCCCCCCGCAGCCCACGGCGGTCCAAGACAGAGCAGGGATCCACCTGCAGCCCAAAGATAACCCCATGCCAGAGCAGGTGGATGTGCCCAGAGGTGGCTGGGTGGGACCCTGTAGGAAGCTCGCACCGGAGCAGGCTCCTGGCAGGACCTGTGCCCTGTGGAAAGATGAGCCTGCGCTGGAGAAGGTTTACTGGCAAGACCTGTGACCCTGTGGGGCACCCACGCTGGAGCAACCTGTTCTTGAAGGTTCCATGAAGGACTGCATGCCGTGGAAGGGACTCCTGCTGGAGCAGTTTTTGAAGAGCCGTGGCTTATGAGAAGAACTCAAGCTGGAAAAGTTCATGGAGGACTGTCTCCTGGGGGATGGACCCCACGCTGGAGCAGGGGAAGAGTGTGAGGAGTCCTCCCGCTGCCGAGGAAGGAGTGACAGAGACAGCATGTGATGAACTGAATGCAGTGCTCATTTCCTGTCCTCCTGTGCCTCTGAGGGTTCAGAGGTAGAGAAACTGGGACTGAAGTGAAAGCCCAGGAAGAAGGAGAAAGGGGGAACAGTTAAGATTTGGGTTTTAAGACAGGTCATTATCCCACTCTGATTTGACTGGTAATAAACTAATTTCCCCAGTTGGAGTCTGCTCTACCCACTGAGGGTAGCTGGTGAGTGATCACTCCCTGTCCTTACCTCATCGTACAAGCCTTTCACTGTATTCGCTCTCCTGTGTCCAGCTGAGAAAGGGAGTGAACAGAGCAGTTTTGAAGGATATCGAGCATGCAACCCACCACAGGCATAAAGTCAGTGTATGTAGGTTATTGTCTCTAAGATGGAGTGTATGTTAAGAAATTCATTAAAACTGTCTCACCAAAAGGATTTATTTGTGTCTTCTGGTTAAGCAATGTATGCGGATTTTAAATAAGAAAGCTAAAAAAAAAAGTCAAGAATTAGTGAAAGGTGATAGTAATGTTTGCTACAGCACTAATTACGTCTGTTCACATGCTTCATATGAATATAAAAACTTTAAAAAAAAAATCAGCAAAGTTGAGTAATACTTCTGTGGCAAGGAGGAATCTTAGGGAACTAAAAATCACTTTGAATATAGGACTACAGATTAAAAGATGCCATAATTGTAGTAGATTGCTATTACTTAGCTTCACACTGGGATGCAGATAGTTTTGTTGTGTGTCCCTTAGCTGCATTTCCGAGCTTCCCTTGTTTTCAAATGTAGAATTACTGAGTGTGCTGGATCCTTGACGTTTGTATTGTAAATTCAGACATGTGGCCCCGAGCAGTTGATGATGAAAGTTTCAGGATCAAAGATTAAACGAACTAGAAAAAGAATTGAAAGGATAAATGACGATTTAAAAAGACTGTGAATAATACAACTTGTGGTTGTGTAATTGTGTTATGTGGTTATGTAATGATTTAGTTAAAATTATATCCTTAAATATTTTTATTAGTTATTTTCTGTCTCTAATTTCTAATTTTCAGGTGGGGAATTTAGTAGGTAGTGTTATGGAGAGTTTCTCTTTTGGGAAATTATACCTTATTTCAATTTGTTAGCTCTTTAAAACCATTAGGTAATTGAGGTAATAGAAAAGGGAAGATGCATCTCTTGTTGATCTCTAGGTGAGGTGTTGTGGATGTTTGTTTTTCTTTCATTTCTTTCTTCTATTTGTTGGTTTTTTTCCTATTTTTGAAAGGGTCGGGGGATTTGGTTGTTCTACCTTGTTCTTTCCCACCCAGGCATTTCCAGTGCACTGAAAAGTAGTGGTAGAGTTGACATGTTTGTGTTTAAATTACTATTAAAATTGCATGTAAATTTTGCAGTCATGTAAAGTTTGAATGTTCGGGAAATTTCATGCAGCTTTAAAAGANTATATATATATATAATTTTGATCAATGTTAGTAAGATTCCTGAAGATGAAATTAGTTACTACAAGATGTTTCTCGGAAGCATTTGTGTCCTGGAATGGTTAGGACCTGGAGTCTTGAAGGAACAAGCAAAATCTGAAAAACTCTTAGCAGAAAAATAAATATTTCAGTACTATAGGGGACCTCTCTCAAGATGAGTTACAGTTCTTGGAATATTCGTGGTGTCTGCATAAAGTAACCATTATTAAGATGTAGATACTGAAATAGATTATATTTTTAAATGACTCTTCCTAAAAAATGTGTTCTGGCTTTTTTAAAATGTTTTTGGCAAGACTGTGTTTGTCAAATAACATGAGCTGATTCCTGAAGAAAGGTATCTAAATTTAGCTGAATCTGTATGTTAAAAATAGTGGATGATGAAGGAACCTAATCCAGGGTCTTTCCTAAAAATAGTATGATATGTGTAACTGGAGGTAGAAAAAATGTGCATTTACCTACAGAAGGTGCATTCTGAGACAAGAGAGGGGATAGATGCAGTGGAACTACAGATAAAATAATGACTAAAAAGCTTAAGTGAGTCTAAAGGGCTAAAAGTTATGTTCTGTAATACATTTATCGCTTTTCTAAAAATTTTAATCTATCTTTATAGATGAGTATCCAGAGTCTTAGCTGCCTTGGCTGTGAGCTGTTATTTTTATGTGAAGTTTTATTCTGTAGGATAAAATAAATGAGTATTGTTGCTATTTATGTGCTCCTTGCTCCAAGAGACACCAATATTTTTGTGCTAGAAATCTTGTGAAAGTTTGGTACATACCATGGAGTTAACACTAGCAAAGCTTAATATAACTTGATAATCATAAAAACTAAACCAAACCCCAGTATGTTCTGTGCAGCAATATCATGAGTGTGTATCTGATAGATTTGTGGCCTTGCTTTTTTATGTGTGTCAAGGCTGGTACTGCAAGGAAAAAATGAACTGTTTCTCATAGTGTATTTGGGAGTAAGATGCTGCAAACAGTGAAAAGAAATGATTGAGTGCAATCACTGTCGTAGCATAGTGTATTGTATATCTTGTGTTAAACATTCCTATAATATATATCAAGGTTTCCTTTAGAAATATAGTAGATTGAAGTTGTTGTTAGCTTTTATTTTACCACCTGACACTAGAAAATTACTATAGTCAGCTTAAATAATCTTTATTACTACTTTGCTTCATGTTTCTTGAACAGAGTTGTTCAAAATTGTATACCATTTATCAGTTGCATAAGCATTAGTGGAGAAGACTTATAGGTGTTCTTCCTTAGATCAGAGACAGATGACTGTTCAAGACAATGAAACAATGCAGAAATATGAAAAATAAAATCTAAATTAATTTTGACGTTGACAGAGGTCAGGCTTGTTAAAGAAAATAGTATGGACTATCTGTACAAATAAAATCAAGACATTTTCTAAGGAAAGGAGTATGTTTTATGAACACAACTAGTGTTTGGAATGTCTGTAATCACATTTTTTAAATGAAAATGTATTCAATATTTTCATTGAGTGACCTCTTGTCTCAGAAGACACTTTTGCAAAATGCACAATGTGGTAAGAATGTGGTAAGAATAAGGAGGTAGATTCTTTTGGGAGTTAATATGCTCATAATACTTGGCCAGTTCTAGTCAGCATAAAGGCAAGATGTTTCCTTCTGCTACTTGACTCTTTGGTAGGGATTGAAGAGGAGTTTCTTCTTCCCTGGATACTGTCTATATTCTAGCAGTATTAGTATCAGTAAAAAAAGGGATACTATGAAGTGAGTTTGGGTGTGACATGAAGTATGCATCAGTTATTTGGAAGCAATGAACTTCTAAGTTCTGTGCTGTTACACTAGGTAAATGGGAAGTAGCTTTCCTCTTGTTAATTTAGAGGAAAAGAATGAAATTGAAAACACACATGCTTGGAGATGCATGCACTTCTGAGTAAATAATCCAAAGATATTTTTGAGGAACAGCTAAATGGTAGTGGTGTTTCAAAACTACAGATGCTTTCTTCAGCAAAAAGAATGGAATAAGTCTCATTAACTTACTTATTTTCTTTTTTTTTTAACTTTAATACGTTTTTGTTGGGCTTTTTGTTTTGCAGGATACAAAATTATGGATAATAATGGAATATCTGGGTGGAGGCTCTGCCCTTGATCTAGTAAGTAAATAATGCATGGTTTTTTGTTACTTTACCTCACATAATTATTTTCCTATCTTATAATTCTGGAAACTATAAGAGGTAGTTTGACTGTGGCGATGTTTGCTTTCAGTAAAAAAGAAAAATATTTGTCAATGCCATAAAAATGTTCTTTTCTAGGAGGCATAACTGCTTATTTGTATAAATGGAAGGGAACTAAGCAACATAATATTGGAAGCAGGATATAAACATCTTAGAGTGCTAATCTTCAGTCAGCCAGAGAGCACTAGTGACTGAAAACAGTTTTTTCTGTCTCTTAATTCCTGCCACCACAACTCTTCTTAATGTATACATTATAATGTATCATCCCCACCGCCTGTTTCCTCAAACAAACATGCAAAAGGTTCCCTGTTTGAAGTCTTACTGAAGCCTAAATAGACAGAAACACAGTTTAGACTGGTATTAAAAAAATAATTCGAGTAAGTAGGAGAAGCTGTGGACTCCAGTGAGGGTAGAGAGGCCTTACAGAGAGTCTTGGATAGACCAGAGGGCTGGGCAATCACCCACTGTATGAAATTTAACAACAAAGTACTTCATTCTGCACCTGGGACGGAATACCCAGTTTTGAATTAGAATTCCAAAGGTTCAGTGCAGGTTGTGTTTTCTGTGATGGGATACTGTCATTCACTTGAGCTATTAAAAAAACCCCTCACCCAAACCCCCTCCCAAATGACACACCATCTCGTTTATTGTGCATTTAAAAAAATACAATTATAGAGATAACAATGGATGTTCTAAGCATGTGAAAATTGTTACACCAATAGAGGCAGAATGTCTCTTTAGCGTAGTTTGCAGTTGTCCAACAGGGCAATGAATAAATGCTTGAAGCAAGAGCAAAAAAAAAAAGCCATTGTAAAGGTGCTTTGCTGGTGGCATCCAGGAGACAGTGGGTATTAAATGTGGACTTCCTGCAGTTGTGCATTTTCAAACCCATTTATACCTTTAGTTTTCACATCTGTTAGAAGGAGTTCTGTGGTTGTGTGGAAATCCACAATAATTGCCATAACAATATGGTAAAGAAAGTTTATTTATTGTTGTGATAGAAATTAGAAACAAGGGTTGCTTTTATCAGTGAACTATTACTTTTTTTGTATAGGTATAAAAGAGCTAAATGAAAACAAATGCTACCCTATTTTCTTTTTCTTTCTCTTCATCACACACATTTCACTTGTGTGATGACCATGTGTTTATTTAAGTTTGTGGCCTAGAAATAGTGCAAAGTCTTTGGTCACATCTTAAAATCTTGTTGAAGAAATTGCACCACAGAACTGAAATCATTATGTAAGTGTATATTAAGCACCTGCTGTGTGCTTCATTAATTTTTAATTTATGTTCTGCTGCATGTTTTCCTAGTTCCAACATGCACATTATGGTTCTCAACTGGAATCTGGTAGGACAACTGGCACGCTTGGCCATGTTTTGATACTCGAGGCAAGAATTAATGGGAACCTTGGGTTCCATGTGCTGAGTGTAGACTTATTGTGCTAGCTTGGTGTNTGTGTTCTTCTTACGGGCAACATTTTCAGTACTTGAACATGTGCTGACTGCTCTCAAAATCACGCCTCACGAGGCACAATATATTTAATACAACTGTGAACATTGTTGTTCAACTCTGTGTATAATTTAAGTTTGTGACTGAGGTACAAGTGCATTATTCTCAGACTTAGTTTGTTTCCAGTAACTTCCTCCTCACTAAGGTGAGCTGACATCTGACATAAGAGGTTTTCCCCCATTAGGTGTATCACGTTACCAAGTCTTGAACTGGTGCTTGCAGCCTGGCTGGAGCAAAGCTTTGAGAATGTTTTAATGGGTTTCAGGGACTGGTAATATTGTGTGTATTATCACAGCTAAGGAAAAGCAAAAAAGATTATAATTAAAGCTACAAAGGTAAAGCAAACATGAAATTAAATACTACCTCTGTTCTGTGTATTAGATGAGGATTTCTGAGGGATGGACTACTTTAAATTTTTATCTGAAAATTTTTATGTGAAATGCTTTCTTTCTCTTAAAGTGAAGCTTTAGAGTTATAATCTTGTGATTGTGCTTCAGTGACTGCTGTTGTGGAGTAAATTAGAACACTGGAATATTTCCAAACTTAATTACTGGGCACAAAGTTTCAGTGACTCTCTTGAAATGCCCTTATTTATGTTAATAATTAGATTACAATATAGATGCTTTTCAAAGGCACTGTGTATACCTAGTATCTGACCACAAAGCAATAACTGTTCTTACAGCACATTTAACAAACTTAAAAAACCCCAAAAAATTAGATAAATGATTTTTGTCTGTTGTTCATCAGGCCACTTAGTTTAGAACTATATATATTTTTAAAAGAATATTCTGTTTTGTCTCATGTTAGGAAGTTAGCAAACAAAGTTTTGAGGGGTGACAGAAGGAATAATTCCTTTTTATAGTTAGTGTTATTTCTGTTCTCTCTGTTTCTCTCTTTTTAAAATATATTTAAACATGCCTTGCCTCTCCTAGTTGGAACCTGGCTCACTTGATGAAACTCAGATTGCTACAATATTGAGGGAGATCCTCAAAGGACTTGATTACTTGCATTCAGAAAAGAAAATCCACAGAGATATTAAAGGTAATTTTTTTTAAAAAATTGTATTGAAAGACTATTAAAAGAGCTCGTGCAATATAAAGGAACACCCTTATGGTGTCCAGTTGTGTCAAATGTCTTCATTTCTGCTATTTCCTCTTCTTTATTCCAGCTGCTAATGTATTACTGTCTGAACAAGGAGAAGTAAAACTAGCAGACTTTGGAGTAGCGGGACAACTAACAGATACACAGATAAAGAGAAATACCTTTGTGGGAACACCATTTTGGATGGCACCTGAAGTAATCAAGCAATCGGCATATGATTCAAAGGTAAGGTATTTCAAGGCACTAGCCAAAGTGCCTTCCTTTTCTAACTTGAATTGCGTAGGTTGGTCTTCAGAACATAGCTAATAACTTTGGCTGTGTGGAGATAAGTGTGTATT
Source organism: Sclerurus mexicanus (assembly GCA_013396755.1). Lineage (NCBI taxonomy): Eukaryota > Metazoa > Chordata > Aves > Passeriformes > Furnariidae > Sclerurus > Sclerurus mexicanus. Next base: position 579,977 of record VWZF01003562.1, on the reverse strand, counting down.
TAGATGATACCTAGCAGCTAAAAGATTTCCTAATTTCCTAGTTTGTATTCAAACTTTTTTTCCTGGTTTATTGAGCCAATCCAGATGGCAAGAAATAATACAGTATTGATGAGTACACCCCATCACCTTTTATCCCACACTATTGATGAGTATTTTTGGCTCTTTAATAGTGGAAAAGAGCAAACATATACAAAAGGGTGATATTCTTCTACTCATTTTTAGACAAACACTTCAACACTGTTGAAGAATATGTATTTGAAGGGTGTGAAAGTGTTGTTTGAAAGTGCTGTTACTCATCTATGGAAGAACGTGCTGCATAGGTCTATGCTTCTCTGACCACGTTCTTTTATACACCACACAAGGAACGTTTAATGTGTAATGTCAGATTGATCTATACACATGATTTTGATTTAGCAGATTTCAGGATACTGAAATCACAACACAAACACAATGTATCAATTGTAATATATAATTGGACCACAAAAGAAATGTGATTCCCATTACTGTTCTCCATATTCTCACCAATATGGCACTGCATGTCCCTAGTTGCCAGGAAGGAATACGAACATTAAAGCCAGCTCAAGCCTATTGCTTTATTTCAAAGAGTGTTGTGTTCGTTACTTGTTTTTAATACTTCTGTTAGGCTGAGCTACCTATACAGCTCTTTGCTGCCCCTCTCTTCTCCTTCCTCCACGCTGGTCTGGCTAGCTCAGCAAGACACCGATGGTGTCAGGGAAAGGCTCTTTGCCCAACCTCATGACCCATTGGTACAGCTCTGTATCTGGAACACAGGTCACCTTCAAGCCCCACTTGAGATAAAATCACCTTTCTTTATGATAATTAGTAGTCTTCCTTATGTTCTTCCCTGAGTTCATCTTTCTTGCCCATCTCCTCTGATCTCCCTGTAGTGATTGGTTGAGTGGCTGTATTTCCATGCAATGAGACAGGTTGGCGTGTTTCTTTCCACCCTTGTGGGTGTAGGGAACTTGCCAAGACTGTCTCTGGCCTAGGCTGCAGTATTGCTTACATCCCTATTTGATATTTTTCCATAGAAAGGCAATTTAAAAATAACAAACAAAGCTCTAGAAAGCCTGAAGAAGCTTAAGTAACCCCAAATTCCTGATACAAAGGTTGAGTAAACTTTTTCTTTTGGATGATGGAGGTTTTTCATTTGCTTCTTTGATTGGTTTTGGGTGTGTTTTTTTGTTTTTGTTTTGTTTTTTTCTTTGAGGTTTTGCTCCTGGGAATGATCATCACTTGCACAAAGCATGATTCAGTCCTGAGGTTTTGAATTCCGACTGTTTTAGTCTGCAATGGACATAAAAAGGTCTTGGATACTTGATGAGTTCTCTAAAAAGCCACAGCTTGCGTTTTGAATGAACTAGAGATACTTACATGCGTCTGTGCACCTTCGGGCACTTAGAGAGCAGACTGAATTGCACAGACAATAGTTTGCTGTGCAACAAAAACTTGAGAAGGCCTGTCTATTTTAGGATAGTTTTATGCATATGTGAAAACACAGACATGCAAAGCTAATCTCCTCCTCCTTCCATGAGCTGGCCATGCTTGAGAGGACTGTCCTCTTCATAGCATCGTCTCAGAGAGGTGAAAGGAAGTTCCATTATATAGTTGCTGTGTTCTTGGCCTGGTTGAATCCTCCTGGTTCCCATGTTCTAAAGGGTTCCCAATAAAAGTTTGGAAGTGCTCTGGTTTTTGGCAGTAGTTCTTCCTATTTTGATTCCTATCTTCATCTGGAAACATGTTTTCTTAACCTGCTTCAGTTTTCCCATCTCTGGTTCTCCGTCCTTTCTGCTATGTAAATTGTAATAGAAAAATAGAAACTTAATTTTAAAATGGTTTTCTCTTGCACCTAGCCTGTTTTTTTTGACTTGCAAGAGCTTCAATTTCAGACTGAATTTTAGTCATTAGATTAGAAAAGTCTCATAGCAGTTCTGCAATAAATAGTAGTTACCGGTGACTTACTGACTGTTATCTGAGTTTGGAGGACGAGGTTTTGTTCAAGATTTCAAATGGTAAAAACCGTAACGTGGTAAAACTTAGTGATGCTATAGTGTCACCATTTCCTGAGGTCATGCTTATCCCTCTCCATTAGGAGGACTGATTTGCGCTTGTTCTGGAGTTTCATTGTCACAGTCAAGCGCATCCCAGAAATGCCTAATTGGATACACATGTGATTGGTACTTCCATTTCTGTTTTGACATCCTTTCTTATCTGTGAAAGGAGAGGATATGGTTCCAGAGGAATTTGGGGGAGTTATTTTTGGTGTTTTCAACAGGAATGGACTTCCAAAACCCATCCTGGACTTCAAAGAGTTCAGTGTGTAGCCATGGTTTGTGAACTCTTTCGTTCATTTTTGTGAAGGAAGGACAGTAGCAGTGGAGAGTTATAAATACATGAGGAAAAAACAAAGTATTTATATACATATGTGTATGTATGCAAGTGGATACCCATGCACTCATACACGTGTAAATTTGATGTTTATACTTACATATACATGTGTTGCACCTGTGACTGAAAGTCTGGCAGAAGAAAGTTATCCATTTATGAGGCTTTAACACTTTCCTCTTGAGAAACTGAAATTCTGAATAAATTGGAAATAATAATGCTCAGTTATTAACATGAAGACTCATCTTCGCAGGTGACATTTTTCTTTCATAACGAAGAGAAGTTTTCCTGCTAGAGGGAAGTTACTCACAATTAGACTTGAGGAGAGCTTAGCTGACAATGCGCTTATTAAGATAAATGAAACTCGGGGCTCATATGCTTATGTAATCCTTTGTGCTCAGTAACTGTTCTGTAACATGGACTAACAAAATGTCATTTCAAAAATTCAATGCTGTGCTAATTGACTCCAATTTTTTTTCATACTTAGAAAATTAAGTAACTAAGCTCTTAACAGTAGAATACTGTCTGATCAAGGAAAGAGGAGCTTGTTTTGAGTCAGGCCCTGGAGCTGCGAGAGTAGAATGGATGTACATATTGCAGCTATCAGCCTGTGGTCCTGTATGAGTTAGTGAAAGACACCCATGCATGTCAGTGAGGCAGACACAGGTGGATTTGGGAGATACTTAGTAAGGGCAGCAGTGATAAATGAAACCTCTATTTACAGCATAGCAAAGTTTCAAATGGTCTGTTTGGGGGAAAAAACAGATAGCTCACGTCAGATCTTCCCTGTTTTCCTGAGAATAAGTCTTTGTTCTCCTTTTGCTTAAAAAGAAAGAGAAAAAAACCCACCAAAATATAAAAATTTTTAGGTGGTATCTTGTCTTTTGGAACAGATGTTTCTGTGAAAATTTTTTTCATTCACCTTTCTGATGGGTTTATTCATCCTTTCTCCGGACTTTTGGGTCTGTGATGTCAGCTGAACATTGAGAATTATAATGAATTACTTCACATTACTTCCAGCAGATTTGCAATAGGATTTGTATTGAGGGAGACAGCGTTCACTAGAAGGAGTAGCACATTTTGATGATGAAAACTTTCAGAGGCTAATTGGATCAAAATTTGTGTTGAAAAAGTTGAATAATACTGTTCAGGACTGCATTTGTCTGTGAATAAGAGTGAAATATGAGACAGTGTTCAACCCCAGAAAAGCTATATATTAAATTTCTGATGGTTGTACTAGCTAATGCATGGTAAGGAAAAGTTTTGTGCATCTTATATTGTTTTCTTTTATGTAAATATTTGAGACTTGCCCCATATTTACATAGTTGAATATGGCAGATAAAATGCTAGTTTATAAAAACTCTACCATTGCTTTTTGAAAATATCTGTGCTACAGGATCAGTTATAACTGCTGTTGTAAGAGTATTGATTTCGAAAAGTTTTAAAATTCTACTTACTAGAAGTGTTTTAGTGTAGAGTGAAGACAAACAAGAAACTCATGTTTATTTTATGTGGTTAGCCACATAGACCATGATAACAAAACCAGTTTACACATTGAATTATTTACAGTAAAGATTGAAAATCTACCTTTATGTGTTGGTTTTGGAGGCGTAGAGTTAATTTTCTTCACAGTACCTGGTATGGGGCTGTGTTTGCATTTGTGCTGGAAACAGTGTTGATAACACAGGGATGTTTTAGCTGTTGCTGAGCAGCCAGTCAGGGCCTCTTCTGCTTTTCACCCCACCGGTGAGCAGGCTGGGGATGCACAAGGAGCTGGGAGGGGACGCAGCCAGGACAGCTGATCTCAGCTGACCAAAGGAATAGCCCGTGTCATACGGCATTGTGCTCAGTAATAAAACTAGGTGGGCTGATGTCTGCTGCTCAGGGCCTGGCTGAGCATCTGTCCTTTGGTGATGAGCGGGTGTTTCCATTTGCTTCACTTGTCTTTCTTGGGTTTTGTCTCTCTTTGTTATTTTCTTTTTCATTACAATTTATTATTATTTTATTTCAGTTGGTAAGCAAGTTTTCTCACCTTTACCCTTCAAATTCTCTTCCTTCCCTGCCCCCGTCGCACCGGGGGAGAGTGTGAGCAAGCAGGTGTGTAGTGATGGGTTAAACTAGGATAGCAAGCCAACAGTGTTTCTTCTCTTTCTCCAATCGTAAAATCTTTGTTTCTTACAGGCAGATATCTGGTCTTTAGGCATAACAGCCATAGAACTTGCAAAAGGAGAGCCACCTCATTCAGAATTACATCCAATGAAGGTTTTGTTCCTCATCCCTAAGAACAATCCACCAACGCTGGAAGGAAACTTCAGCAAATCCCTCAAAGAATTTGTTGAGGCCTGCTTAAACAAAGACCCAAGCTTTGTGAGTTTCATTTGTCAGTGTACAGTAGAGAACTTGATTGGTTTGTATGAACTACATGAGTAAGTGCCATTCAACTTTTCTAATACGGTGTGACATATGTGACGTGTATTTTTTTTGGGTACTTATGTGTATTTAAAATCTCATTTGTATGAAGACTGAAGTCTGGATTTCTTTGCACTTTTATAGTGAGTCACATAACACTCTCAAATGCAGTTAAAAAATAAACCCTCTCTTTTTTTTCTTTAAGAGACCTACTGCAAAAGAGCTTTTAAAACACAAATTCATTTTACGAAACTCAAAGAAAACTTCTTACCTGACTGACCTCATTGATAGGCACAAGAGATGGAAGTCTGAACAAAGTCATGATGACTCCAGTTCTGATGATTCAGATACGTAAGTTTGATGCGGCTGTAAAATATTCTTTGTGAATAGAGTCAAGTAGTTATTTTTAGCAATACATTCCTGTGTTCTGTTATTTGCAGTATTTCAGCTTAGTGGCCTTGGTAAACTAATGAAATATTAATTTCAGTATTGCAAGAGATTTCATGCAATGAGAACAATTCTTCTGGCGCATATTCTGTACTACCTTCTCTTTTACGTGGGGTCTACGGTCCATCCTAGACATAAGGCCAGCTGTTGTGCAAACAGAAGGTCTCACACTGCAAAGCCATTTAGCACTGTGCAAATGAAAATTAAGTGCAGAGATTGCCACTATTTATTTACAAATGGATTGAATTCTTCATGATAAAGAAAACATGACTATTCTCTGAAATTCCAGGCCACGTGCCAATGGCAAGCATCAGACTGTTTTTTTTCTTGGATGACTTTTCAGCTGTATATTTGTTTACATAATTAGTGGCTTCATGCCTTCCAGTGACCACAGTTTGAGCCCCAAACCAAGGCTAATTTGGAAGGTTACTTACAATCCTAAACCTGTTCTCAGATCACTTACTAACAATCCTTTGAGATTACAGCTCATTCATTATTCCTTTGGAGTATCAGACCAACTTTGATAGCCTGGCATAGGAGAGTAGTGGAACTAGAATTGTTACTGAGCGCTTGTGAGACAATTTATCATTCTGTCTAAGACTGCTTTCCCTTCTCTGCTTTCACAGCAGTCCTTCCATTAGGTATGTGTAACACTCTGGCCTTGGAGCTGCAGACTCATGGGCTCAGCTAGGAGTTTTAGTTTAAAATATATAAATAAGGTTATTTAATGCATCAAGAGAATAATCCACAGACTCGTTCCCAAGAGGTATTTTCATTGACAGTTTAGGGGAGAAAATAAGGGAACTTGGCAAAACTGCTAAAAGGCACTACACAAGCTAGACAAAATGTTCTACCATAATACTGACCCAACACGTACTAATATAGAACACTTAAGTCAAAATCCAACCTCTCCAGCTCCAAGCCACCCAAAGCATCAAGAAGGGAGCAAAGAAAGAGAGGGAGCAAGAAGAGAGAGAAGGAGAAAGAAGGAGAGACAGATCATAAATCTAACACCCAAACTCTGTGGCAGAGCAGCTTTCACACATCCAGGTGGCAGGGCCATGACACGTGGCACCCCAACACCTCTGGTTTTATCTGCTCTGGTCTCTATGGCCAAACCCCCCAGGTGGAGTCTCTGATCCCCCGACCACTCTGGGCTCCGAGGCCAGGGTGAGGGGCCATGTTCTCCCTGTCCCTGCCAATCCAGGCTGGGTCAGGGGCTCCAGGAGCTGTGGGGTGTTATGGTTTTCCTGGGCTGTTTGTGACTGGCAGCTGCTCTGGTGCTTGGGCTCCAGACTCTGCCACAAGGGACACAACACCACACTGCCTCTATAAGGTTCAACCCATCTCTGCCCCCTCCACACACACAGAGAAGATGGTTGATTTGACCCATCAGTCAAACAACTCAGTGAGATAAAAATCCAAACTCTGACAATGTGATAAAAGGCTGAGTTCATTTGGCATGCTGGAATACTAGTTTTTCAAATCAGTATTTCTTCTGTTGGACCAGCTTGCTAGTGCTAATGTACAGAAGGTAGACCCACCTCTTCCAGTGACAACTAGGCATTCTGTATGACTTCAAGCAGAAATCTTGGAGAATTTTCTTACACTGGTCACATGCTTTTTGACTTGGTAGGCTGCACTAAAGACTTTTTATACAATGGCCACTAGGTGCCCTTTCAGTTGGTGGTTTTTCTTGCAGATCATGCTTAATTCACAAGTCAGAAAGAAATGAGCGTAGGAAGGATATTTATGGTACTGAGAGGAGAAACGTATTGCAGTGATTGATTAGTGTTAGCATAAATATTTTTGTTCTTTTAATTTAGCAGGAGTTACAGCAAAAATTACTGTGCCATCCACAAAGATTGAGGCAAAAGATTGATCTATGTTGATGTAGTTTATCAAAGCCACACTGTATCTGTACTTTTTAAGCCCATTTCTTGAAGTGGAGAATTTACCTTTTTTACAGGCTAGAAATGCATAGTCTTCCAGAAAGGTATTCCAAGCTAGGGTATTAGCTACTTTTCTAACAAAAAAAGTGAATTAGTTTTCTAATTCCTGCCCCCATCCCTCCTTCCCTAATGATTTGTGGTACTCTGCAAGAGCCAGTTTTCAGATAGCAATAAAATGCTTCATGTTACTTTTTAATGGAACCTGGGAAGTTTACAGCCTCGTTTCCTTACATTTAGTGAAGTATCTTGGTTTAATTTCTTTAATTTACCCAAAAGATAAACTACGTTACTTTTCATACTTGTCTTTATACTTAGTGGCCTGCATGATGGAATCCTGTTTTCATGTTTAGAGTGTATATTGAATGAACATCAACAATAAGGTTGTTAAATAGGTTGCTAAATATAATAAGGTTGCTAAATAGGTAATAAAAATCTATGTATTTATTTTTTTCCCCTCCCTTGAAGTGAAGCAGATGGTCAGGCTTCAGGTGGGAGTGATTCAGAAGAGTGGATCTTTACAATAAGAGAAAAAGACCCCAAGAATCTAGAGAATGGAGCAGCCCAGCCTTTGGAGTTGCAAAGAAACAAGGTGCTCAAAATATTGACTTTGTAATCAAGGAGAAAATTCTTATGTTAATAATTATTGGGGTGATTTTTATTTTATGCCTTAACAAACATTTAAGTTGTGAAACTTTCAGAACTTTTGCTGCAAGTGTATGTGCTACAGTTGCCTTTTTCAAAACCTTCTGAGTAAGTCTTGAAGTTCGTGTATTCTGTGTGTCCTTTTTCTGTAATTGACAAAATATGTACCTAAATATTTCTCTGGTTCATGAAATATTACCACTGGAGGAAGACCAGGCAATACCATATTTTTAAAATCGTCTGTATAGTAAATGAAAACCAGTACAGTGCAGATCTAGGCTGGAGTTTTGGGGTAGGCATTTTGGTCTTTTAGGGGAAAAGACTACAGTGTAGCAAGGAATAGAATGTGCCTCTGACCAAAAAAAATCCCAAACCAGTCCAGAATAAGGGATGTTGAGAAGCTGCTCCGTTGTATTTTCTGCAACCTGTGTGGCTAGGGCAGGTGGTTTCTATGCTTGCTCTGAAAATTCTGTGTGTGCTTTTATCAGAACTGGGCAAATATGAGAAAAATATTGTATCATATGGGAGGAACTTAGTAAATATCAGCATGTCTATGATTTATTACATGCTAAGTAGGATTGCAGATTTTTTCCCCCTTTCTCATGTTGATCTTGCATGTATTTGAGGTGCTGCAGCCTCAAATTTGAATTCAGCCTCTATTTTCTACAGTGCTTGGGAATAGTATGTTGTAGAATATGTTTTATATATATAAATATATGGCAACACATTTTTCATAAGGTATAGCATGTTGGAACTGTATTTTGTCTTTGATTAGAATACAATGAGAATCCTTTTTTCCAGAAAAATAAATTGGTCAGAATTTTGTTTTCTTTAAAGGAAAAGGATATCCCAAAGAGGCCTCTCTCCCAATGTCTGTCTACAGTTATATCCCCTTTATTTGCAGAGGTAAGTTATTGCTTTAAAACTTAACAATTGCGAGATTTATGTCTCTAAAGAATTGAAAAGTATGATGAATGACACCCAAGATTGCTACAACCCATTTTGAACTCGATGTGTTAAGTTTTAGCTGTGTCTTTTGCTTTCATGTGTCTCTGCTTTTGAGATCTATGTTTTACTTCTAACAGTACTTCACATGCATAGTAGTAACATCAACCATGTGAGCCCAAAGCAATGAACATAAAAAAGAAGGTGTGTTAAGTGTTTGGATTGCAGAATTCTATTTTTGACACTGCTTTATGTATTTATGTATTATGAATTTCAAGTTTTTCCTTGTTGCAAGATATAGATCAGCAGGAACTTCACTTTTATATTTCAGTATTGAAAACTGTATTTTGTTCCCATTCTGAATTTTATATTTTTTCCAAATACTTAAAAACAAGTTTATAAAAGAATACATGAAGGGGAAGACAAATATATGAAGATGTGATTATTTAAAAAAGTTGGTAAAACTCCTGCAGTGTATATGCATAAGCTATAGGTGTACATGTGTGTATACTAAAGTAAGTATAAGAAGCACATCTTGAAGCCAAACAGCTACAGGTAAATAGTGCTTCTTTCTGGGGATACTTTCTCATAATTTTTGACTGTGGGCATGCTGAATAGGATATGTGAAGATTGAAGACTTCTGAAGATGAATGACATCCTAATAAGTGGTGCAAAGACTAACTTCAGGATGAAAAAAAGTCTTCAGTATATGAGGGTGTGTGATGAAAGTCAAATCATGACATTGTGAACCCTGACAGTCACTTCCTAACAAGCTTCTGAATTGTATTGTATATAGAAATATTTATGAACGTCTTATTAATACATTTCTTCCTGATTTTCTTTCAGTTGAGAGAGAAGAGTGAGGTGTGTGGTGGTAACACAGATTCCATAGAAGAACTAAGAAAGGCTATTTATTTAGCTGAAGAGGCTTGTCCGGGCATTGCAGATAACATGGTGTCACACCTTGTGCAGAGGATTCAGAGGTAATGAAACTATTTCACTATGGGTTACAGAAAACTGCAAATCTGACTGTACAAATATTTGACTCATGTAAACTGGAATAATTAATTTCTATTTCTATTAGAGAAGGAAACCACTTGTACTTGCAGTTCGTGCAGTTGCAGTTGTTTGCTTACTAGAAAAAACCCTAATTGTATCAGTAGTTCTAATTTCTGCCTTCAGGTGATAGCACATACATTCATCCTGGTAGTGTGCATATTGTGTGTCAAATGAGACTGGACAGCCTTTTCCCTTTGCAGTTCATGTAAGAGACACACATGCTTTCTTAGTACCTGGGTGTATGTTGTAGAGAGTGCTCTGTGTCGCTCTTAGTTTCTTTTACCCACTTGAATAAATTGACTGTTCAGTTGGCCTGTGTTTCTTTCAGTCACATAGTCAGTGGTTCTTTGTTCATTCATTAAAGTATGACCTTTTTGTGGCATCTCCAAACCAGTGTTTGGTCTTACTTCAAAAGGGCAAATTTCATATGAGATTTTCTAACTGCCTTGGTTAGGAATATATTCTTACCAAAACACTCAATATTCTATTCTTTCAAATACTACATGAGAAAAGATGAGGGGTATAAATTTCAGAATTGTTCCTTGAAGAAGCTTTAAATGCAGCCTTGAATCCAGGAGCTCATAACTGCTATGAATCTTACACCAGCCAGGTTGGATTGCTTGGTACTAGAAAAAACTCATTACAATAATTAATCATGGACTACTACATTGAAAAAGATCACCCTGAGCAGATGTGTCCTTTATGCTATCTATAACCACACCTTGGTACTACCTCTGAAGGTAAAGCAGAGAGTTGCCAGGCTCACATTTTCTCATTCAGTAAAAACGAATGCCATGAAATCTGCAAAGAAAGTCACATTTGTTGCTTGAAGCCCAGTAAGCATCTCTAGTGCTGAAAGGTTACTCCTAATGCCACATGTCCTGTTCTGTCTCAGTTGATCTGGGCAGATTTGAAAGAGTTGAGCTTCCATCTCAGTTTGTTTCCATCAGGGGTTCCAAAATTGAATCCAGTCTTTCATCCACTCAGCATTTCAGTGTCATATTTCTATCAGTCTGATACAGGACCTTCCTAGAACCAGAGACCTAAAAGACTTGCTGCTTCAGTTGAAGCTGAAAATGACCATGTGGAGACAATGCCCAGACATGGGCATTTTTGGGGATGCTGGAGATGATTTTACCTGTTCCTGTCATGACAGCAATAGTTATCTTTTTCTCCTAAGAGAAAGATGTCAGAACCTGTTATATATCTAGCATTTTGTTTTCCTTCTGTTCTACTTTCTTTGACTGTTACTGTTTTTCTTGGTCATAATGTCTTAGAACAGTGGAGGCAGGCATTTAATTCTTTTTGAAGGAGATAAAGAATTACTCATAGAGAATGTCTGTTGATTGGTCACATCTCGGTGAACTTTCTCTTCTTTTCAAGGATGATATTCAGCTAGTATTGGGATCATGACTAGCACTCCTTCCAGCAAGGGAGCGAAAGAAATTAATGTCAGGATCCCCTACTAAAATTGAGTTTGAACCATTCCATAGCTTAGTAGGTTTCCCTTGTGGATAAAGCTATTTTTGGAGCTAGTCAGATTCTGAAAAGATAGTTCCCTTTTTATTTGAATGCTACAGGAAATACGCTCTGTAACTTTATTAAGTTGTTCATTGTACCCACTTAGAATATCCTCTCAATTTGGTAGCTAATTTCTGAAAATAGGTTTTCAACGACAAGTTTCTCAATGACCTTTTTGTTCCCCTTGTGATTGGTTAGAACTGGATTTTGCAAGTTTGTCTGAATGAATTAATTGGGACCCTTAGAAAAGCTGCCCAGTAACTTAAGTGAATCCAGTTCCTTCCCCCTCCAATTTTGATCTCAGTTGTTTGACAAAGGTTACTGAAAACTTAATGTGATTAAAATGTGTGCTTCTTTCTTTGATGATTTAAGGATCTTCTTAGATCAAGAAATACAAGTTTCCTGCCCCAGTAATATTTTGAAAATATTAAGATGTAAACTTGTGAAAGTTGGCATCACTAAGCGTTGCCCTGCTGTACAGCATTATATACTGCTCAGTAACACAAATGAACACAGGTTGTTGCTGTTTGTTATGAAAGCAGTGATATTCTAACAGGGTCTATTTCACTCATTGTGTGGTGGCAGTGATGTGTGTCATTGTGCAAGGAAAAAGGTTGGAACTTCAACAGCCTAAAATGGATTAACTTTTCATTGCTTCTTGTTGCAGAATGCCTTTCTGAAAGTCCCAACAATAACTATTTCTTCTCCTTTTCAGGTATTCACTAGCTGGAGGAAGTTCTTCATCCTACTGATGCACACTTACTCATCCTTCCTGACTTTTCTAAGACAACAGAGATCCCACAGTGTCTGGATTGAAGGCACGCACCCTAATTTTGTTCTGCCTTTCAGTCTCTGGAAAGTCCTTTGGTGGAAGGACATTCCTAAATGTGCAACAGTGAAAATGAAGTTTTTTGGACGAAGGCAGTCTTTTTCAGCTCCTTAAAGCTATAATTTTTTTAAATGATAATGCACATATTCCAGGGAGGTGTCCTTTTGTAAAATCTGAAATGTATATTTAGGTTTGTGATAGAGAAATTAAAGACATTGAGAAACCTCAGGTATCTTGCTTTAAGAATTCCACTGGGAGATGGAGCATGGTTGTTGGAATTGTGTACAGATATGTATATAATGTCTTTTTTAACAGAAAGCCTTTCAATGTGCATAAGGAATCACTGTGTACAAAATGGTAAAGTGCTTTTGTAGATAATGTTAGTGGGGTAAATATTTGACAGGCTATAACTGAATATTGCCTTGCCTTTATTACATGTAAAGTTTGAATTATGTGATAAGTGAATCTTGGTTTGATTTTTGTATGTGAAGTATTTGCCATTGAAAGAGTTAATCCTGTACTATGGAACCTTCTATTTGTACCTCAGTACAGACATAATTTTATTCTGTTTCTCCAGTATTTCTTCCTTTTTATCTATATTCTGAGCTTGGCTTACTAATAATGGTTGTTTTAAATTTCACACACCTTCCCTATCAAAGCTTTAAATTTAAATTACTGGTTTTCCTAAAGAATAAGCTCATTTATATTTTCGGTTTTAAATTGTGCCAATGCAAATTCTAAACCCTATCTATTGTTCAATTTTAGTAACATATATTTGTGAAGCTTGTGAAATTCAGATACAATCCTTTTTTTACCTGAACATGTTTGAATGCTTACACAAATAAATCTTTATTCCCTTCATTTATTCTGAAATATCTCATTAAGGTGTTGACTCTGAGGCAGTGGCAAGTATTTCTTCATTATGCCTATTTTTATCATTAATGTTTTGCAGCATAAACGAAAAATTATCCATACATTCAATATTTGGTCTTGCTGCCTTGATCTGTGCATCTCTTTACCGCAAGTGACAGACATTGGACACAAAGGCTGCAAAACTGAGCCCAAATGTAATGTGCTGGGTCCTATTGCTTGCTTCCCCAGAGAAAAGTTACTTCTTCAGAATTCTGAATTTTGAAATTTCCACGGTTCCTGTGAAGGCTTTTAGATAGCTGACGTCAGGCTTTATAGATCTTGGAGATAGTAACATTAGTTCATTAGTTATGTGCACAGTTGATTAGGTAGCTGCTATTCCTTTTTTTTTCTCCATGGTATTACTCTGAGGTTTACCTTGGTTTGCTTCACCAAGACTATATTCAGGTGCTTCTTATTCCAGTAGCTAAGAGAGCATTTTTGCCTTCTTTTTAATGAAGAAATTGATGATTTTATGCTTTGCATGACAGTGAGGTAACTTACCTTTTTACTTCCTGTGTTTTTTTTGTTTTGTTTTTTGTTGTTTTTTTTCCCCCTTAATATAGATAGACGCTTTGGAACAGAAAGTATTAACATTAAAAAGTATAGGCATATCTACCTGACTTGGTACAAAAAGGCCCAGATTCACTAACCAGTCTGGAAGTTGGTGAGGTCTCCTTGCAGGACTTCATATCTCTGTGGTAGCCCTTAGTCTATGCATTTTAACAGCCTTAATATATTAATTTAAGAATTTAACAGTAAGAGGACACTGTCTTGCAAACAGAGCTAGGAAGCTTCTGCCCAAGTGAAAACAAGTTGAAAGAAATGAGTGAATGTGCATTCATCTTGTGGCCATGCTCTTAGGCACAGCACGAATGTCAGCCTAACGAGGTAATGGCTTTCCTTTATGGCTAGGGGAATTTAAGGTCAATTGAACAGTGCAAAAATTTGAGCAATGTTTTATAACTCCTCTTTGATTTATATCTTTTAACTATGTTGGTTTGTGTGCTCTTAACTGTTGAGGATAAGCTTACCCTTGAGGAAACAAATTTTGCACTGCTATCATGAAATGTGCATCTGAATACGGCACAGTGGGAAATTCACCTGTTGATGTCTCAATATTAGAATATTCAGCCCTAATAGATCTGTGTGCTGTCACAGCACATGGAAATCAACAGGTGTGTTTGCATTGGAAATATAAACTGATCAATGTAAGCTATTCCCTAGTCATCTGTTAATGTAAGGACTGGAAATTAAAGCAAGCTTATGTGGAGATGCACAGAACTCTGAGACGTAGTTTATGATGCTGGCCTGAGTGTTAAGGATTAAGAATTTCTAAGTCAGTAAATTAAATTAAATTCTAAGGTATGCTTTTTGAACACTGATTTGAAAAGTTATACATATATGATTTGAGTTGCATTTTAGTTGTGTGGCAGGACCGTATGTTATGGAAATACTTCTCTGAGTAGATGGTGGCAGAATTTGCTTGATCAATGTGTTGGTGCTTAAGATGAATAAGACCTACAGTGAGGGCAGCTGGCCAAAAGGCTTGGGCATTTAGAAGAAGACAAGACCTCATTTATGGTAGAGATGTGTATTTTTATATGTAATATATAGATTATTTAAATATAGACTATCTTAAACTGAAGATTCACTGAAAAAAGAAAGAAGTGTGCTGTATCTTGAACGTAGAAGTACAATCATTTGCTATTGAAAAGTATTGATGCTTTAAAAATCAGGTCTATATTGGTAACAGAAAAAGAGCTTCATTTGAAAGAAGCATTGCCTCAGTTTCTCAGAGAAAAAGAAGTGTATTGATATTTTTGAGAGGTTGTTTCATCCTAAAAACGTCTGTGTTATGATGTTGCACTGATGATTTTTCTGTGCAGGTAGTATTTCACGCAGTCTCGACTATACTAAATGACAAGCTATCTCTATTTATGCAAACATTTAAATTAGTAGAACTGCTTATTTGTCAGGGATTTCATGATTAGGCAGTAAATAAACTCACTGTTTAAAAACAATAAAATCAGTTATTTGAACTGAAGGCTTGCTTTTTTGTAAGTATCAGATGTGTAATCTATTTTTTTAACTTAATTTTCCTTGCAGTTGCACTTTGTAGTTGATGGCCACTTTACTGAAGCGTGACGGCACGATCACTGGTGCACAGAATGCTTTTGGTGTAGTAGTGAAGCAGCTCTTTCTCTAAGTGCTACAGTTCCTGTGAAGCTCCAGACATTCAGTGTGTGCTTTTGTGGGTACAGACAGATGGACCAATTATTAAAGAGCCTAAGTGGGGTGTTCTGCCCCGCTGTGCAGGAGGGACGGATGGAGAGGGAAGGTAAGGCTGGGTATGTGGGCACTTCACTGCAAAGCAGCCAGCATGGTGCAAGTTCAAATCCCACTGTAGGCACCGTTACCCCTTCTTCTGCCTTTTAATGTGGTTTTAATGTACTTGTGCAATTTGTCATGCAGCTCTCACTACTCTTTGTGACATTCTGTATTACTTTTTAACCAACGTGGTACCAGTTTGTAGTAGTTTTACATTAACCTTACTTTGAAGGACACATATTTTTGCCATCACAGAATGTTCCCATTGGAAGATTATCTGGACTGCTGATAAGCACAGGTGTAACCCAAGGAACAGGGCAATCTCCAATCGTTGTAAGCTGCTGAGGAGGAAATTATGGTGTAGCACAAATCTGCTTGTTCTTTTTAACTGCGTTTTGCAGATGTGCTAGTAACTGCACTGAGCATGTGCCACAGACAAATCACGTGGAATGGTTTCATGCCACCATCAAAGCATGATTACAGAGGACGATTAAAGTGTATATCTTGTTTTCTGTAATGCTGCTGCCTGTTTAGAACAGTGTATTAAAATTTTACTTCTGTCACTCTACACCAACATAATAGATGTCCTTGTAAACTACATGACCTAGAAATAAAGAAGGAAAAGTTTAATGAAATGTTGGCACCTGAGTGGTCAGTAAGATGAGATTTGGAGTCCCTTCCCAGGAGGTGATGCTCTTGTGGGTTTCTAGCACAGTTAATACCCAAGTGTCAGTAATGATAAGCAGAAAGTTTGTAAGTTGGTGTTTGGTTTTCGGTGGTAATCATCTCAGAATTTGTACCATTTACAGATGGCAGTGATTCAAGACCTACTTTGTAGTCCCCATCCTGCCAGCCAAGTGAAACTGATGCAGTGCTCACATTGAATTGCAATCCCCAAGGGTTGCATCTTTAACTGGTGACAAGCTGTGTGACAACTGCACCCCTGTAATTATACTTCATTACTATATTCTGCTGCTAAAAACTGTATATGTGGCACACTGCCAATTACTTCTTTTCATCCTACCAACTTCCCTGTACCCCCAGGGCAGTGGGGATGTCCATGTGCTTTAGCAACTGGAGTCACCTGCACATACCTAATTGTGTTTGCTTTTGAGGGAGAAGATCATCTAATTGGTCCTGTATAAAAAGATAGAATGGTCAAAATTGGGCTTTTCAGGTCATGATTCTCTGGTTTTTTTCTTAGCTGATGGAATGGTAGGCTATTACACCTGATTTTTGTCTCTAAATTTTTCTTTTCTTTAGTGAGAGACTTACCAAGATTCTGCAATCACAGCTTGTTTTCCCCTGCTTGCCAACTTGTCTTGCAGTCTGTCATTTTTGGCTGGTCTCAGCTGAATTTACAAAGGCATTGAGGTGTCAACATTGTTTAATTAAAATTTGCTGAAAATAGGTCAACTTGAGATGTATTAATAAATACATCTTCATGAAGGTTAAACTAGATAGCAGATAAATGGTGGAGATGCTTAATCGTGTGGAAAGGCTCTTCATGGGAGTCAAGGCTTTTCTGATCCCAAGTGTGTGGTGCAACCTCCTGTGGCAGTAAAGGTCCTGTTTTGTTTTAATTTGTTTGTTATTTGAAACTGGCACCTATTTGTGGTGAATAATAACAACACCAAGAGTAAATCTCCTGGAGTGACCAGTCTGAAGCTTTCCTGCTGCTGAGAGTGGTGTGTTTAGTCATGGCTACTGACACAGCAGAGTGACCTTGCCTATCTGGAGCAATATGATGTGAATCAGGGTTACAAATAAGTGGTTGTATATTACTGCTTTCTAGTATGCTGGGTTTTATTCACAAACCTGGATTTCGCCTGATTGCAAGACAGAGCCATCACAATTGATTTTATTCTCTTACCATCATTTCAGTTTTGGGTTAACTTTTTGAATAAAGACCTAGAAAAATGCTGAGAAGTGACGGAAGTGCACATGGTTCCATTTACAAAAAAGGATTTAAAAAAATCACACTGGTAGCAAAGGAAAAAAAATTCTTATTTTAAGCCTTTTTTTCTGTAGGGAAAAGATAATACAAAAAGGTGAAAGTGATGAATCAGGTGGATACTCTGAAGTTGAATCCACAGCCCTAGCTTGGTCTTTTCTGTTATGATAAATAGCACTGTATCTTGAGCTTTATCTTATTTTCCAGATTTACTTTTGTATGAAAATGAAACATAGTGAGAAATGGTGTTACCGTATTTCTATTGAGAGCTCAGAATAAACTTCTGAAGCAGATAGCAGTAATGAAGATTACATCCAACAAGCCCCAGGGATCTAAACTAAAAGTCAATTTCAGATGAATTAAGGGCACAGCGCTCAGTATAATTTCCATTAAAAAAATAATCTTTTCACTGTTATAGATAACAATTCTAAAAGGCAGATGCAAGGCCCTGACTGGCTTGTAAGGTTTTGCAGATACTACATTACAGCTCAGTCATCATTTGGGGGGGGATCAGGTCTGCAGCCTTCATAGAAACATCGTGTACTCTTGCTTCTTCAGCTTTGTTTTTCCAAGTATGTAAGGCTGCAGCTTGGGTTGTTGTTCATCTGTGCCATGTTATTTCCTCTTTTCCTCCCTGCAGAGATAGTTGTACACATTTCTGGTCCAGTCCTGAAGCACTGTAGTTCCTGTACATTGCTGGGTCACTGCGGTGGTTGAACTCACTTGCTTTGGCACTGTCGAGCAGGGGCAGAGGCTTGGAATTGACAAGGCAGTGGGTCCTGTAACTGGGAAAAAGGGCTTCAGATTTTCCTACCTACTTCTTAAGTTTGTCCTTTCAGCACATCATAGCCAGAGGCGATGCTGTAGGGTAGGTATGATTGTTGCATCGGTACTGAGAGTCAGGGCAATGGCTGAGGAAAAGAGCAACTGCAGCAGGTTGCCTGCCCAGGGTGGGGGGTTACCTGCACCTGAAGGATGTTCAGTGAGCCAGCTGTTTCCCTTTGTCAGGGTGCACTTGGAGTTGGCCATGGGGACTGCTGCTTGTCCTAAAGGGTTAGGAGTCCATCCTCTTCTTGGATGGAGGTATGTGTGTAGCTTTGTTTGGAGTTGGGAATAAGACAAAGAAGGCTTTACTGTCTCAAAACAGGAATATGTACGATAGTATTGTGAGGTATTTTATTCCCTTTTGTTGTGAGCAAAGCTGCAACAAGCTGTTTTATACATTGCACACAGGTAAGCCATTAACAAAGCAAATAGCCAGATGAAGAAGAAGTAGGGGTGGAAGTGCCCCAGCTTTGTTTCCCAGATCAACATTCAGGCCCTCTCTGCCTAGTACTGTGTTTCCTCAGAGGCCCATAATGGTGATAGGTGTGTTACCAGCACACCAGACTTCCCATAATGGAAGTTTTACATCACCCTCGTGACAAAGTGTTTCTTAGAACGAGGAAAAGCATCTAAGCCCAGTAGACATAGTGCTGCCAACATTTTAAGTGGGCCACCAGCTTATCCAAAATGCTGTGCTAGCTGATGTTAAAGCCAGATATATGAAATGGGTAGTTCTGCTGCAGGCTGTATCAATTGCTCTCTATCTACTGAGCCCCAGGAGAGAGGGAGACTGAAATTCCAACAAGAAACTGAAAGTCAAGTTGGGATCTGTAGCAAGCAGGATGAAAACTTGAGGTTTCAGTAGTACCTTCAGCTTAGAGCAATTTAGTTACCGAAACGCTCTACAAATGAATCACAAATAGCTGCAGTTCTTAGAGCATACAGGTTTTCTTTCAAGTTCGTAAAACAAACAGCAGAATGTCACCACAGCCTTTAATTTCTCCTTGTACATAACCATTCACAGTACATTAACAGCCCAAATAATATTGCACTGGATTATTTTAAAAATTTTTCATCTTGCAAGTAGTATTCACTTTTCAAAGCCAACAGATGAAAAATTTGGTCAACTTGCACCAAGAAAATGGTTAGATAAGAATCCTCTACTTTATTTATACCACACGGATTTGTAACCCCAAAGGGAAATGAGAATGAGCTGTAAACTGTTTCTTTGTTAAAATAGAAAATTAGTAAGTCCTTGCTGATTAAATGTAGAAAGACTGGGGAAAAAAACCCATGAAATCTGAAAGTTACCTCATTCCTGTTAGACTGCTCATTGTATATATAATTATATTCTATACTGTGAAAGTCCATCTACATTTAGAAATCCAGCAGTCTAGAGATTAACATGGTAAAAAAAAATAATATATTTTCGTGAAAAGAGAAGAAATAAGTGTTTGCCTCAGAGGAAAAGTTTTCAGATTTCAGTCATCTGGGGGGGTTTTTAGGTGCAATCTTTGAGGCAACAAAATGTCTTTTGGCATTTGGCACTCTAATAAGGACAATATTTTAATACTGGCACAAGCTAAAAACAGCACAGAATGACAAAATACAAGACATGAAACGAACCGCAGCCACTGGGATGATGGTAAGCTAGTTTGAGTATACAGAGAACTTAAACAGTTTTGCTGAGGGATTGTGAAAGTTTCTGCAAAACCAGACTTATTCTCTTCTTTTACCAAATCGTAAGTTTTCCTAAACACGGCAGGATAAAAGAGTTTCAAATGTCCTCTAGAAAATCAGCAGCTGCTGGACAATCAACACAGCGGCTTGTTTAGCCGTCAATAGGCGTGAGGCTCTTTATGACTCAGAGCTCGGGTGCGTGAGGCAGAGCTGGTGGCACTTCGGATCACTTCCATCCATCTGTGAGGAGGCACGAGGAGAGACACAAACAAAAGAATGGTCAATTCCCAAGGGAAGATTTCTTGAAAGATCTGGTCTGTGCTATCAGTTGCACAGTTTTATTTTCAGTGCCTACAGGAGCATCTTGCTTCCTACTTAACTCCTAAGTCCCTCTGAAGTCAAGAGGATCCAAATGACTGCCACTACTGAAAGCAGGTGTAGAGACAATGAACAGCAGGTGTGGGACACAACACTCATGAGCTTAGTAGTGGGTTTACTTGCTCTGTAGTCACCAAATAGCCTAATTCAAGAGTGAAAAAATGTACTTTAAATGCAATTTCTACTTTTTTCCTAGAACTGAGAAAGGGATTTTGTGGTTTCATTTTATCACTTCTTTCCCACAATTTGTCTTATTTATAGCTTTAGACTGACATGGCTAACACTTAAGAATAACTTTCTTTGATGAGGATATTAGGATTTTTGACATGTTAATGCTTCATATAAAAGAGTTAAATTAGTTCCCAGTATGAACAACCATGAACCACAAATTAGGAGGAGTAGTGCCTTTTCCCTGGCTCTCCATATCTCTAAAGTTCAGTGGGAAGTGTAAAAATCACATGCTGAAGTGGCATAAATATGTAGTAGGAACAGCTGCTTCTGTGAAAAACTGGAATTTTGTTTCAGGTGTGGATTTTCCATGCTGTTGTACTAGAGAGAGCAAAGCTATTCTGAAGAGTTCCTGAGAAGTCCTGTGATCCTGAAGGCCATGGTTGGAGGAGACTGACCAGCCTCATCTAGTGGAAGGTGTCCCTGCCTGTGGGCTGGAACTAGATGATCTTTTAGGTCCCTTCCAACCCAAACCATTCTATGATTCTATGAAGTCTGAGACCTAATGTTCCCCATACAGCCTGCCTGATCAATTTTGACTGGATAATTCAAGGTTTTGCAGTGATTACTATTCCAGCTTCCACATCATCAAAACCAATTGCATGCTTTTAGTGGTATCAGGTTTAAAATTGCTGTTATAATTTTAAAATGTTCTTTCTCTAGTTGTGCTGAACTACTTGCCCGTATTACTGAAACAGTTTGTTAACCTTTGCATCTATTAACCTTGTTCAGAAAAACACTCCTGGAATTTAGTAAAAATTTTCTCTCACAGAAGACAAACTTACCTTTCAAATGTGTATTCACTTTCAGCCCTAAAGTAGTACACGTGGGATTTGAAATGTAGCTTGAACACATAATCTTTGTGAATGTTTTCAGATTCGGAAGGAATGGTAAGTGAATATCCCAATAAAGGAAGGCTGGCTAAAGGATGATTGTCCTGAAAAGATAGGATGGAAAGTGCTGTGAGATCAAATGACCGTAAGTAAAGAGACCACACACACTTATTTAAAGATCACTGCATTTCCACATGTGTGTGGAAAAATACCAGGCTTATACACTTGCAATAAGCTTAATTAATTGTCTGGTAGTTTCAGTTGGCCATTGTTACAGACCATCAGCAGGACACCACACGTGTTCATCTTTGGCTTGCAAACATTTACTGCTTTAGAAGTGTGCTGCTGGCCACCCAGCAGCATTCATTGCTGAAGTCCCTTCACTGTGTGGTATAGCGTGGCGTGTTTGAACAAATTATTTCTTTGTCTCTCTTACGTTTAGAATATCCTCCATAATTTTTAATTGTAATAATCTCAGAATTTGTACAAGAGAAAAGTCTCATTTAAACTCGCACCACAACTTCTGAGGGGTAGTGAGCTGTGCTGTGCTTTTAAGGATGATCTGTACTGTGCCTGTTGAAAGCTTCAGGAAAGAACAGACAAGGGAGCAGATTGAGAACAGGCCCCGCTCCGTGTTCCAGTGGCAGTGAAGGCTGTGTGTGTAGCCACAACCAGTGCACCTGCTTTGCTTGCCTACAGCTTTTCTGTCTGCTCCCTCTTTGGGAAAAAAGCCCCACCAAACATCTTCCCCAGGCACACACACTGACCCAGCTGGTTACCTGGTGCGATTTATAGAAGAACATGCAGAAGTTGGTGAACACCACCCAAAGCTTCTGCCACCCGTTGCTGTTTTTGAATTTTCTTAAGAGGTTTCCAGACAGCTGGTTCTGAAACAGATCAAAAGTAGCCAAATAAAACAGTGAAAGCTACCTGCAGCTTAAATATTGTAAGAAAAATTACTTGACTTTATTTGGTTGTATGTGACTTTGTGGTACATGAAAATGTTTCAGTTGAATGGACATACTTTTCTGCATTTTATACTGCTAATGTAACCTTTTTTTTTTTCTTTTTTTTTNTTTTTTTTTTTTTTTTGCATCTTGGTACGCCTAAAACCTCAAATCTACCACACTAACTATTTTCTCAATTGAAATAGCTTCCCATAATCTATGACTAAACGTAAGTCTTATTATCCTAGTCTGTCTTTGTTCTTTTAGAATGATACTTAAATAGAATGGAAACAGAAAGTCTGACATGAATTTGTGATGTAAAGGAAAATTATGACATACTTTAGAGCTGCAGATAAAGATTGAGCTGTCAGTACCCAGGGAGTTCACGTGGTAACTTCTCAAATATTTCAAAACCACGGACTGTTAACCTTATTCTTAGCTGGATTTTGGACAGCTTAATAAGAAGGAGGAGGAAGCCATAACTAAGTACATGTATTTAATGGCTGGTTGAGGAAAATGCTCTTCACATAGTGAATATGTAAAGCGCACTATTATTGTTTCCTGCAAATGAAGGGGAATTTTCAGTGAATTATTAATGACTTCCCATTCCTTGTTGACTGTAAGGGCTCTCACCTGGATCAAAACAGCTGTTTACATCATTCTGTTTATATAATGCAGAAGCTCATAACTTAATGTGTAAATCGTAATAGTCAAAAGCTGCGGGTCCTGGTGTGCCTACTGCAAATGAAGTATTCTTAAAAAGTTCTATGTTTACCAGCCTTGGATACATGTTAAAGCCTTTCCTTTAAATCATCCCATTCTCTGCTATCTGGACTGCTGCCTCCTTGTCCTAAGTTACACGTGTACTCCTTAATTTTCTGTTACCTCATTACTCTGGAGGATATCATAAAAGGACAGGCTTTGCATTCGGTACCAGCAGACATATGAAATGGAAACAGGCCGCTGATCACTGATCAGTCCAGCAGGTAGGGAGGAACAGTCACTGACAGAGAGAGGATCTTCTACCATGAGAGAGACAGAAAGGAGGGAGAGACACAAAGAAAATAAACGATAATGCTGAAGTGAGAGGCACTGACAGAATGACGTGAGCATGAGCATAACCTGCCACGCATGGAACAGCAGTGGAGCTGAAGATGTTTTCACAGAACAACACGGGTCCCCAGGGTATGTTTGGTCTTCGCTGTTTTGTGTTCATTTGAGGCGCAGGGAAGGAACAAAAATGAGGAACAATAAGCACTGATCTCAGACTTAGTTAAATCTAACTAAATGTTTTAATAGTTAGAATGAGTCACTGATTTAAGTTTTATATCTGTTTTAAAGAAGATCTCCGTTTTAGGGAAAAATACAAGACCTTGTCCTGTGCTGAAGTATTCCTCCCTTGCAGGACACAAGGGTATAAAGAGCAGAAAATCCACCTGCGTGGGATCGAAATGAGGGTCTACAGTAACATTTTCTAGTACAGACTAATTTTTCTTGTCACGTTTCAGCAACAAACTCACCTTCTGTTTAGAAACAGAGGTGGGCTACACAAACTAGGGATATGTCTGCCCTTGCATCTCTGTGTTCTGCATCCGTACATACTCTCTAGAGCAATGGTGGCCTGATGTCTGAGGGCTGCCGCTCGAGTGCAAGTGCACTCAGCTTTAAGATTCCTTTTTCCATTTTCATTGAGCATAAATTTCCATTTGATGAGGGCTGTGATAAAGTACTCAGAGCTCCCTGGAGACTCACTTGGGTGAATAAAGAACACCTTAGTAGGCTTACCAATTATCCTAAAACCTACGTTGAACTAGGAGTGTTTTATTTGAGTCTTTGAAAAGTCAGTGTCTGCACCTCAGCCGTTGAGTAAAGAATTAAAGAATGTTTATCAAATTGGCTTAGCTGTGATCAGGGGGGAAAAAAGGGTTTTTATTTTGAGGTGGAAAACGCAAATAAAGAAAAAGCAGATGAGACTGAGCAATGACACAAGGTTCCAGAAAAGATGGCTAGGTAAAGAAAGTAAGTTAGTAATACACATAATTAAAACTCTGGCTACAGCAGCTAAAGACAATATCCTTTTCGCTCAAGCAATGACTTAATGTCTCTGTAACTGAAAGCATTAAGACAGTTTGAACTGCTTCAAATTTCAAAGGGCATCAGCATTTTTTAGACAGTTACTTCTATGAAAGCCACTGCTCTGACTGATTTTACAGAGGTGCAGACACAGGGGAGCAGTCACATGCTTCTTGAGTGATTGTGCCGTTGTTCGAGGATATGGGAGGCAGCTCAATAGGTGTGCCTGAAACTTCCCCAGAAGGAGACAACGGAACAGTGCACTAAATAAAGAGGAGCAAAAAGGAAATTGTCATTCAAAAGCGAGCCTGGAGCTGCAGTTCAGATCGTTCTGAGGCAGATACCTCCACAGCAATACTAAAGTCGATCATTGAAACACTGGTATTTCTGTGCCAGCAGACGTGCACCGTAGTGTTGCCACGGTGTGGTGACTGACGTTCGAGTGAGGTGCGGGATGCACTGAGGTCGTCCTCAGATTCCTGGTCTACAGTAGTTTCATCAGGAGACTCTATGAAATGCAGGGAAAAAGCATCTTTCTTCCTCTATGCAACAACATATATAATTGGAGAAATTAAACAAATCAATTCTGTTCACAATATTGTGAACTAATTTCAAAACACGATTTTAGAAGTAATTTTGTGCAGGTTTCAAGTAGATTATTATATATTTATTTAACGTGTTTCTGCAAGTGTTAAAGACTAACTACTGTGCTTTGTTGGTGTTTTTAATACATTCCAAGGACAGGCACTGCCCAAATCTGGTTATACAGTTCCTGGAATCATTATGCTTAAGTCACTTCTCTAGTCAATGAAACTTTCTGCTTACATCAACAAGAATGTTAAAATGACACATCTATAAATATATCTATACATATATATATAAATCAACTTCAAATGTATCAGCTTGACCTGTGGCCAGCTTTTTTACCACTTTGCTTAGAAGCAATTAGCAATCATACTGACAAATGTGAGTAAAACTTACTCTCTGGCATTCACTTACTATTGTCAGGTGGGCTGCTCGCCAGTAGCTCTGGGGCAGGGCCACTGCTTTTCTCTGCCAGGTCTATTGCCATCTGGATGTCCTCAGTCCATTTGTCCATTTCAGCACGGGTACTAACAATGAAAATTCAGGTTTTATTCACTTTCATACAGGCTGAAAGCAAAATCTTACAAATAGTCACAAGCTTTAATTATTTACCTGTAATTAAAATAAATTCAGACACAAGATGCTACTTTTTTTTCCCCCCAATAACTTAGTTTTGGTTCCACCTCACCTTGCACAATTGCCACTCTATTTTGTCCCATCCACTTTTTTTTTAACAAGTGGCTTTCACAAAAGAACTTGAAATTGTTTTAGGTGACAGGTGCAGAGAAATACAGTTCACATGCGTATGTTGTCTCCACTGAATTACCTTGCAGCAACAACGATGGACTGGTGTTGACCTCGTAGTGTCAGACAATGAGGAACTCCCCATTCCTCCTCACTTTCTTCCATCTGAGAGATAAAAGCCCAAATGCAGTCAGATTTCAGAAAGTACATATTTCTTAAGGTGAGAAACAGTGAACTGAACAAGCTCTTACCATTGACAAGAAGAACACTAAGAGAATGTTCACAAACAATAGCTTGGAGCTAGGTATTGAGAAAAAAACAGTGGCTTGCAAGCTGGAAGAATAATAAGTTAGTTCTGCAATAACCTCTTAAACCAAAAGCATGGCTTTGTCTGCTTTGTGTTGAAGAAAACAGCGGTATTTTTATCAGAAGAGTGATTTATCCTACAAAAGGGTATGGTAAAGGTTGGGAGTCCTCTGGATGCTGCAGCATAACAGTTCTGTTGTGAACAAGTCCAGGCCAAATGGCCATCAATAATTGAACAGATTCCCTGAAACAGTTGATAAAACTTGAAGCCTCAGAGGTCTTTAGAGAAAATCAGTTACTGTGGTAGTGATTACCTAGCTCAATTCTCAGGAAAACAGTACAG
The DNA here is from genome assembly GCA_013396755.1 of Sclerurus mexicanus. Taxonomy (NCBI): domain Eukaryota; kingdom Metazoa; phylum Chordata; class Aves; order Passeriformes; family Furnariidae; genus Sclerurus; species Sclerurus mexicanus. The sequence continues at coordinate 553,631 of VWZF01003562.1, read as the reverse complement.
AATAGATACAGACCCATGGGGAGTTAAAAGAAAATAATGGAGGGAATGAAAGTGTTTCGAAATTAGCAAAAGTATTTTTGAAACCATATAGGAAGAGGTAACTAGCTGCTATTGGCTTGAACTGGCTGTTTGCCAGAAGAATTGCAGCAAGAGCTCCAAATGATATATTGCTGACAGTTTCCCACTACTTTGGCTTTAAGATACAGAGCTGGAAACATTAGGAGATGTTGTTTTTATAGAAATGAGATTGTTGGTACTGTTTACTTGCCTTGCACAGTGTGTCTGTAACAAAACGGTGATGAATTACTGGTAAGAATCATGGTTAAGTTAATAGTTGAAAAAAATAAGGAACCCATCTCATGCGTTTGCTTTATGAGGAACCAGCCCTCAAAAATGCCTTTTTTCCCTGCCACTTTTGCTACATAATCACCTTTGTGCAGAAGGCCGCACAAACACATGCTGAACCCAACACAGCCCTATCAGGCACTGCAGAATGGAACCCCAACTTCTCTGAATCAGAGAACACCCCCTTTGCCGCTGCTTTCAGCCCAGCAGAAATTCATCAAGCACTTAAGATGGGACCGTAAATGGGCATTTAAGCACAAACCCCTTAAGTTCTCATAATACTTACTGTCATGCCATATAGAGGAAGATGCCCATGGACTTTAAATTGATTGGATGCTGTCAGGCCTCGACTTGTGTACAGCAAGATATCATTAAACTAAAAAGCAAGAATAGACATTATTAGAATGATGTTGGTTGGCACGGATGTATGTGGGAAAAAAATATCAGAATGGTAAACACAGAAAAGCTGACTATCTATACAACAATCCTAATGCATGAATCCAAAATATTGGCTTCCACAATACTCCACGACCTAAGTGTGATCTCCTGTTATTTTCCCTGCCTTCCTTCTGAGATAGTTTTAGGTATATTCCCACAATTTCCCACTGGATATTTTCCAATGCCTTCTAATATTCCCTTTGCAATCTCTGTGTCAGAACTAACAAGCCACAACAACAAACCAAGTAGTGAAACCATCTCACACTCTGCCACACTTTAAAGCTACGGAAGATGTGTGTTTCACCAATATTTTCTTCTGCTTTGAATGAAACTGCATGTGCAAGAGATGTGACCAACTCAACCCTTATGAATAGAGTGTGTATCTATTACTCCCCATACTCAGAAGGAAGCTAGGGGACCTGTTTTAAGGTAGATGGACTTAGGTTTGAAACACCAAGGTGAAGAGCCTGAGTATCTCAACTTGTAGAGCTTCATTCATGAAATAGCTGTTGTCCAAAGCACATCAAATTACTGCCTGCATTTTGTTGCCATAAAATAAATGGCATGTTTTCACTGTGCCACCTGGGTCAAAGGATGATTTGTCATACCAGATGGCTGCATCAAGAAAGTCATACTCTGGTGTGAAACAGAGCTTTCACCATAGACCTCTGCAATCCAGTAGGAGTAATTCGTGAAGCTTTGTGGATCAGCCACTAGAGGGGGATTTAATTTTGCCAATGATTACGATGTATTCACAGTACTGACCCGGGTATTTTACCTCCAAATAGACGCTGGTGCTTGAGACAGATCAAAGACTTCTTTGGCAGTGTGAGTGACTTGAGAGTCTAGTCTCAGATTTTGAATGTTCTATACAGGTATAATATCAAAGCATCATCTGGTGACAAGAACTATTGGTATGCAAGAAAATATGCACCACGTTCACTAAGCTTCCTCTTCAGTGCCTTTAAAGACAGAGGATAATCCTACCCAGGTAGATTTATCAGGTTATATCTTTGTCTTATTTGAAAGATTAATATCAAAGACTTTGTAAAGCCTAGCACACTCACAAGCTTTCCTAAACATACATTTGTCTTCACCTTTTGCATACAAGGAAGTATTCTTGTGCCACGCAGCACTAACTATTCAATATTTTGCCCTGTAACACTGGATTAGAAAATCTATGCACTGCGATGGGTATCCCAGTGCCCCAGCACTAAGGGCTTAGCATCAGCAAGACGGGGAGCTTGGCAGCAAGTCAACTGGCCAGGAAGAGGGAAGGAACTATCTGGTCAGCTCCTGTGGATCGGAGATCAAGTGGAATCACCATAACCTGAAAATGCCATGAGTGATGTTGGGACGAGATAAATAACCTTTCCTAGAGCAAGAGCTACAAAATGTATCTCCAGGTAAAGACATGTCCACCAGCATGCTGGGCGTTCGTGGGCTGCAACTGGATGGTTTATGGAAAAATTTGATTCTGTTACGTGTTCTGAGAGCATGATGTGGATCGTTGTTCATATCACCAGGAGTCACTCTTTATCTTCTTTTCTGGATATGATCACTATCTATGGTGCCACTTTTCATTTTGTAATGACTCTGCTTTTATTTAAGATGAAGTGCTATGAGGTATTATTTTACCATTGTATTCACCTTGTCATATGAAAAATAGTTTTATCTTTGTAAGAAGCAGTTACAAAGAGAACGTTGGATTTGGGCAGAAATGTTAATTCTTAACAACCAACTACAGAGGTGATGTATTATGTCAATTTAAATAAAGCTGTTTAAAAATACTTACTGTAATTCACAATTCGAGTCGAACAGTATGTCTAATAGTTGCCTAGAGTTATGTTTCATTATATTAAGAAAAACTGTCTTCTTACTTACCAGAAAGAACATCCGTTGCTGTAAACCTTTTCCAGACAACTTACTAAGACTGCCCAGTCTAATAAACTCCTGTAGGAAACAAAGGAAAAAAATGTATCTCCTGCAAAAATGACAATTTTTTATTATGCAAACATAAATATGACTACTTGGTAATAGGAAGTACTTGAGTACCAGTCACCAAGACTTTTAATTTTATGAAATATGTTAAAAATCTAATTTATAGGATAACTCCTTTCCATTTGTAACTGTCTTTAGGATAAACTCCTTTCATTCGTTTTAGGAAAATTTACATAAGCAAAATTTTCTTTACCTAACATTAATACAGCTTAACTTCAGCCAGCTCCCTCTTTCATCACTTTTGAGTATTTTTCATGGTACAAACAGTGTAAAAACTAATGGTAAGTTGGCCTGTATGTTATTGGTTAGCCACTGGTAAGCTTCTGTGGTGCGTATGGCGTACATAGCTCTTCACTGCCATGTAAAAGCAGTTGCACAACTAAGCATCACCAGCAGCAGCAGAAAAAGAAGGACATTTGTCTGGCCATGTGAGTTATCCCAGTACCATCCATGTAATATAATACAATACAGCACATTATCTTAGATCAAACTATGCAAGAATGTTTAGGTATGGAATTAGAGGAAAAGTAGCACATCTGAAACTGTCAAAATGCTGGATTTTTCGGGGTTACTGTGAACTATGCAGTAACTCACTCTTGCATTTGCCTGAAACCCATGAAAATAGTTTTTCAGTCACTCCCTCCAGCTTCTGCCAAGAGGTTATTATTTATTTCTGACACCCTTTCTAAGGTCATTCTACTCATAATTGTGCATTTAAAACCTATATAAAGCATCAGAATCACCTGCACGTTGGGAATAAACTGGCTGCCTAAAATTAATCTGTTCAGAGAGACAATCTGGCTTCCTTAGGCTTGCTGTGATGTGTCCAGTCCCCCAGCCTGCATTACTTAGGGGCTAAGGGGTGAGAAAAGTGGCTAGAGGTGATTCTCCCTATACCACAGTAGGCTCATGTTACCAGAGAGGCCATTAGAAGTTGTTGTTGGCTACCAAAGAGTATTAATTATAATTAGTACTTATATGGTACCAACTGATGCCTTAGGGTTTTCATGAATTTGTGGATTTTTATNGTGGTGCCCTGTGTTCCCCCCTCGAAAGGGAGTGGGGGGAGCTCACAAGAGCTCTGCTTGCAAAGGGGGGTTTTCCCTCTCTTGCTCTCCTAAGGTGAGGAGAGAAGATGTTTCCCCTCCCTTTTTCTCTCAGGACGGACCTCAAGAACCTCGAGTCCTGCTTGAAGGAAGACAAGACCAGTAATGGGAACTGGGGACCAGTATGAGCTGTTGGGGGTAGATGAGCTGCAGGGAAGCAGCTGCAAAAGGGAGTTTCTCCCTTGTTTACAGTGGGTTGGGAGGTGAGCTGACTTGGGCCCAGATGTTGCAAGAGTCAGTCTTCCCAGCCTGTGGATGAAAGGGTCTTTCACCTGGGAGGGGCAGGTCGTTGTCCCTTATTTGCTTCGGTAAGGCATGGCAGCGTGGCTCAGGGGTTGGCTGGTTGCCTTTCGGATTAATTTATTCTGCATGTTTTGAAGCGGTGGTGCTTGGGAAAAGAGCTCACATGGTATTCCTGAGGTTGTGAGTTCAACCTAGCACCGGTCTTTCCTATCTGTTACTTGCCAACACGTGTTGTACTCTTTTATACTCTTTTGTACTCTTTTTATACTTTATGTACTCTTTATACTCCTTTATATTCTGTACCCCAAAACCCTATAAGTAAAAGAACTCTTCTCTAGTTTACCCACATAAAGTTGTCTTGGAAAGTTTCTTTCTTTCCCCTTACAGCAACAATCTGATAGTCACAATCAGGCTTGGTACCACCACGGCAGGCGCTGTGTTAACACATGGATCAAGAGCTGCAGGTCACTGCAACCTGCAAGCACAACCAGCCACGGGATGTTTGCATGCCCAGTACAGGTACCAGCTTGGTGGCAGCAGAGATCCCACTCTGGGACAACATGAAAAGGATGGGGTTACAGTGGCATTTGCCTCCCAGCCTGGCCCACACCAGGGCAGGGACTTCAGTCAGAACCAGAAGAGCAGCTAAAGGGCTGGAAGAAGCAACATCTTGGGCATCTGCCCAAGTGTGATGGCCAATGCTTCTTGCTTTGGCAGGCAAACAACCTCTGTGCCCCATCTACGTTTTCCTTGAACTTCCTAGGACAGGAAGACTGCTCGGTCTTTAAATAGAACAGGGTAGCAGAAACACTCGATGACAGCATTTCATTTCATGTGATAGAGAGATGCACGGGCTGTGAAATGTCCCGAGGGACTTGCCAAGGATGTGAACAGTCTGTGGATCACTAGAAAGAAACATGAGCTGTGGCAGCTGCTTGGAGACAGGGAAGAGGCAAAGTGAGGGAATGGGGAACAGCCACAAATCCAGAAATACCTGTGCTCAGCACTGCCTTCCCAAGGCACATCAACTTCATGCCCCAGCATTTCGCTTGGCACAAGTACTATTTTTGCGTATGACACCCGAAAGTCAAAGGAGTGGGGAGGAAACTACTTCAACAACACCCAACTCTCCAGTTTGCATGCACAGATACGTGCGCCTAGGAAAATAAAAAAGGCTACAAATATTACGCTGTGGCTCATTTATTCTGAAATAAGCCCCTGTTCTTAGAAAAGCGTGACAAATGAAAAAGAGATGTTGGTATTTTTGTAACATAATTACAAGTGTTTACTTAAGGCAACCCTGTCTCAAAAATTATTGCCTAATGTTACATGTAGACTAAAGAGACTGCTCGTCCCCAGGGCCATGAGTTTCAAAGCAAGGCATTGTGAAAGGGCTGAAGGTCCTCCAGCACAAATGTCTTATTTTCCTTTAATCTGTCATGCTCTAGCATTGAGGGTTTGGAAAAAAATTAAGGACAGCATGAAATGAGGAGATGTGCAACTTATCAATCTCTGAATGCTGTGATAAATATTACATTTTTAGTGCATCTGTTGTAATAGGTGTTTGGAATTGCCTACAACTGCCCAAATCTATACAAAAGACAAACCTAATAAAATCAATAAAAAGGATTGCCTCTTCCTGCTTTAAATGTTGCTGTTTGCTATGGTGTGCTGCTTTTGGCTGGGGTACAGTTAATTTTTTCACCATGGCTACTATGGGGCCGTGTCTCAGATTTTTGCTGAAAAAGAGAGTTGATCATATAGAGATGCTTTTGTTATTTCTGAGCAGGGCCAAAGGCAAAGGTTTTTCTGCCTTTCATACTGCTGTGCTGGCAAGGAGGTTGGGAGTGCACAGGAAGTTGGGAGAAGACACAGCCAGGACAGGTGACCCCAGCTGACCAAAGGGATACTCCATACCACGTGACATCATGCTTAGTATATAAAGTGGGGGAAGGAAAAAGGGGGGATGTTTAGAGTGATGGCATTTGTCCTCTGAAGTAACTGTTATGGGTAACGGGGCCCTGCTTCCCTGGAGGTGGCTGAACACCTGCCTGCCCATGCAAAGCAGTGAATTAATTCCTTGTTTGCTTTGCTTGCATGTGCAACTTTTATTTTACCTACTAAACTGTCTTTATCTCAACTCACAAGTTTTCTGGCTTTTACCCCTACGGTTCTCTCCCAGACCCCACTGGTGGAAGGCTGAGTGAGTGGCTGCCATGCTTGGCTGCTAGCTGGGGTTAAACCACAACATATGGTATTATTATAATTCCATTTGACAGTTTTTGTTGAGAGAAAAAGGTTTGTATGAGAAAAGGCAATGTAACAGCTGACCCTAATTAAGAGGTTTGGAAAACACACCTAATGCTTTAAAATTGCATCAAATCTTGATCACAACTCTGTTACTTACTCTTCCTGGGATCACCAGATTGTCCATGCCTATCAAGTCTTTCTTCAGCTCATGCAGCTTCTGGAAGTTCTCCATCTTTATCATATTGCCGTGGAGCTGAGCCACCATTTCAGAAATCTCAGCCAAAGCAGCTAGATGGACAAATTCATAAAGTGCTTATTAAAAATTTACAAGAATGTTCAAAAAGAAATATGTCTTCTGTCTGCAGCACCCAGTCCATGAACCTTCTTGTGCTACCCTTCTTCACAGTGCAAAGCTACTCAGGCAGACTAAAACCCACACAAACTCTGGACATCATCTTATGAAGTCAAAAGGGTGGAGTGCTGTAATGAAGAGACAGTCTATTTCCTAAACCAAAGGTTAGTTCTATTTTAGCCACAGGAACTTTGTAAGAACCCTAGAGTCAATTCAGAGCACCAATGAATGGGTTCTTCTAAAGGATTTAATTTTGTACGACTCAAATCAATCTAGGGATGTTCTTTATGCTTGAAAAAAATAATAATTTTTCCCCCTGACTGCAGCACACTGGGTCAGGTCCATATTTGAAAACAGCAGGAAATGTCAGTGTCATTTATTGTATCCACATCTCCAATTTTTTTTGCTGCCTTTACGCTCTGGCCTTTAACAAAAATCTGCAAACACCTTAGTAAGAGCCTGATCCCTGACTGATGGTGTCTCTGAGTCACACTGTCCTCATGCTCTCTTATTTTCATCTGTGAATCCTGTGTTTGCATCCGTCTCAAAAGCGGAAGCAGGAATCAAAACTTGATGACCGCTGTACTCTCTGAGGAGGTGGATATGGACACATCATCCTCATCATCTAGCCTTGGCTGAAGGAAATAAGGCACTACTCCCTGCATTCCCTGAGATCATTCAGGCAGTAGCTATGGGCAAACATCTGTGCCACGCAGCACTTCAGTGTCACAGACCCCTGTGGCATTTCCTATTGCCACAGGTCAGGTTACCTCCACATTTTGTGCATTGCTTGCTGTGGGTCTCATTGCAAGGAATCTGAGGGAACTCAGCCAGCTAACTCAGCTACACCTTATGGCCGGGAGCAGTCATGCTGAGCCTTGTTCCCTGCCCAAGTTCTCCCATGGATCTGCACTGATGCTAACTGTACAGACAACACAGTTATCCTTAAACATACACAGCTTACGCGGGTAAGGAAGAAGGAACACAAATCATCAGAAAGAAATGGCAAGCAATGAGTTCAGACTACAGGAGGGAAATCTTTCCATGTTTGAAAAAAAAACCCCAAACAACTCAAGCTAGCTGTTTTGAGTCCCTGAAACAAATCATGGAAATGGTAGTAGAGCAAACTGTACATCTTGAAAAAAAAGACAAATAACACTTAAAGACATAATAACAGCAGTCCTACTGGGTCAGAGCAAGGGTTCATCTAGGCCAATGTTTTGTGTTCTTAGTAGATCTCTAGGGAAAGCTAGGAACAAGACAAGCACACATGGTATGTTCCCTGTGCTCTCTCTCAACCTCCCAACTGTTTTCACTTTAAGAGACTTTCTGAACTGTCTCTCATTTCTGTGTATTTAATAACCCCCAGCAGAATTCTCTTCCAAATACCTGCTGAGACTGTGGCATAATGTGTATACAAGAGCAACCTTCATCCTACTGTTTCTGGTGTTCTGAGCGCTGGATTTTGCAACTCAATCCTCTTTTGATGTAGGCTTACAAAAAACCCACTTTCTTTTGTCCAGCCTTACACCTCTAACAGGTTTGGATGCCATTCCCCAGCCCCAGGAACTGGTGTCTTTTCTCTTACTTACCTCTTGAATCCCTGAAGTCTATGTGGCTTGGAGGATAGTGCTTGCAAAGCCTCTCCATTATCTGCTTATAGTGCATAAGCCTGTGTAAAGGTCTGAGAAGGAAGGTGTTGAGAGGCAAGTAGCAAACTTTCTGTAGTTCAAAATCTCTGCAGAAGGTCTCCAGCTTGCGAGAGTTCTTGATCCCGTTCTCCAGCTCTATTAAAATCTCATTGTGCTTCCGTAGGTGAATTGTCAGTTGCTTATACGCACAAAAGAAAAGAGGATGTGGTAGAGCTCTTAGCAATCACTGTGAGACATGACTCAGTCCAAACTTATAGCAGCAAAACATCCAACTAGCACAGCAGTGGGAATTTTGCAAACAAAATCACTGTAAAACACAGTGGCTCCGATATTCTCTTGCAAAGGTGAAATGGCATTACTCATTTGAAGTAGACACACAACCCCACCCCCTCTGCATTCCCTGTAAAACAGAAGTCCGTGAGTCAACAGAACTAAGTTTCTCTAAGTGAGAAATCCAAAGGCAAGGAGATGATATGAACATAGCTCATGCAAGTGGTGCAATAGGGAGACAGCCAGACAATGTGAATGCAGAGCTAGGAAAGAAAATGGGGTTTTCTAAAGGCATGAAGGGATTTAGCTGCCCCAGTTCCCTTAGGTGTTTTTGGGAAACTGAGGTGCAGGCAAATGGACTTTTAGCTTCTGCTCCCCTCTTATTCATGAGTAGTTGCATGAGTGGGAATCTGAACAAACACAAAAACAGAGGTGCTGTCCGTCAGAAATAGGTATGTTAGAGTTCTTCGTCCTTGGACTGTATCTTCTTCTCCTTGATGCAGTCTCTAAGATCACCCCACTGGCAGTGAGGAAGCAACCAGTGCACTAACAAGTGAATGAGGTTTGCATGGAATGTGTAGCTATATTTAGGTCTCAGTATCGCAGGTATTTACAAGTCCTCTTTAAAACAATTCGGCAGATTTTTTTTAACAATTTAACCATACAGGGAATTAATTTGTGTTTTGCAAAAAGGTGAACTGGTTGTTCAGGATGAACAGAGCAACTATGAGCAGGCAAATAAAGTTTTCCAGTATATGTTAGAATACTAAGCACCAACAAAAAGGAACTGAATGCGTAAAATTACTGGACTTAGGGAGACATTTTTGCTCAATCTGAAGTTTGTGCTTTCTGACACATTTCTAATCAACTCTCTCTCTCTCCTGTGATTTGTGACAAGTTTACCAGAAACATACATTCCTTACAACTTAGCTGCTTTCTCCATACACTGCATATTCATTTTACAAGTCTGTAACTCAGGCAAAGACACAGCAGACCTTCTGGCTGCCCATTAATTACTTGCTCTTAACTTCTCTCCTATGTTAATTAAATAAGGAATGTCAGTTTTCAGGTGTTTCAACAGGTCTCATGATAAAAAATAGAGTTTTAACTAACTTTCTTGTCTCCTGTGCAGTTAAGTTTAACTGGCTTTTGCCTCTTTCATGTACAGATCAGCTAATCAGTGGTGGTGAATCTCAAAGGAAACGAAGTAAAACCCTCTAATGGAAAAGGGAAAATTGGAAAGGTGAAAGCACACTGACAGGTCTAAGTTACAGTGAGGACTGTACACTCCTTTATACTAGTCCCCAGAAGGACCTGCAGACAGAGAAGGACCAACAACTTATTGTTGCAAGGTACCAAGAGCAGAGGCAGACTCTGTCAGAAGCTCTCTGGTATTTAAAAAATGTTAGTGAAGAAGTGCATACTTCTTGAGAGCAGGAATGGAGGTAGAAACGTCCCCTTTATGCTTCCTCCAGTGTATCAGAATTACATCTTGAGGGGAAAAAAGCAATTCCTGGCTATGTACACTGCAGGGACTTCTAAGTGACAAGGCTGCCTATGCTGGGGACTGTAAGTGGAGATTTCTATGTACTCTTCTTCTGATTTGCTGTATAATTGCTTGCACATCACTTAACTTCTCTGCGACTCTGTCATGCTGAAAGATAAACCTAGTACTAAGCAGCATCTTGGGAGAGCTGTAATGATTAAACTGCCCTTTCCTCCAGCCAAAGACTCAAGGCTGCCCCATTTACTAACTGCAGAATGCCCAACTGGCAATCATCGAGGAAAGATTTATCGGGTAGTTTCAAAAGCACTTCGAGATCCACATACAGAAGGTGAAGTGCCTTGTTTTGCCTCACACCAACCTGGATGGATAGCTACATAATAGTAAGGTGAGCTTATATCCATATTATAAAAGCCCATAGGGTTTGCACAGGCTCCCGTGCCTGCATTCCATGCTGTGTTCTCAGTAACACAGAGCATCAATAATATTGCTCTGGCCAGACTAAGAATAATTGCAAAATCTGCTGAACATTATACCTAGATTTACGGTTCATACACATATTTTTATTTCCAGCTTTAAAGGGATTGAAGGGAATTATTCTCATTGATTCAAAAACCTTTCATCTAACTTTGCACTGTAGTTGAGAAATATAACTTTCCCCAGTCAAATCAATATCCAGGTTATGGTCACTACTCCTGTAACATCTTAACACATATATTTGCACGAAAAAGCAGGCACATTCAGCTTTTGAACCGTTTCTTCATCCATACAAATTCCAATGCTTTGCCTTCTTATTTGAAGGAAAAAAGAGCTGGAAATTAAATGTTCCTGAACTTTTGTGTTTGCTGCTTCTATATTTGGAGAGTGGAGAAAAGGGGCCGGACATCTTAAAATCAGCTTGCAATGCTGAAATCTTAGGTCTCACCAAATGCTTGCTACTTCATCAAAGGAAACTTTCATAGCATAATCCTGGACTACAATTGGCAAAAAACAGCAAAAGAGGCAACATCATATGAAAATGAAAAGCATGCTCATGTTAATCCATGTCAAAGCTTAATAGTTATAGGATCACTCCTACCTTCATATTCTGAATGTTCTTTAGCATAACATCTCCGATTCTTTGGTAATCTCCTTTAATGTGAGCATTAGAGCGGCCTTCCCTGTCAGCAACAGAAATACCACACACTTCAGCCATGCAATAAAACCGTATAATCACTTGTAAGTGCAGAAAGGAACTCAATAGCTCATTTATTCTAAAATCCTGACCCCCATGCTCCATCACTCAGAAGCGTGTGTGGAATCTTCCTGACAGACATGCCAGGTACAGTACACCTTTCACACAGTCTGGCTTTCACTCCTTACAACAGAGAGGCCAGGCACTTAACAGAAAGATTAGACTTTTAAAGAAAATTTTTAGCATTTTTAAACATACCAGAGAAGGACCAAAATGGCTTGGGAAAAAAGAAGGAATCAAAATGCCATGACAATATATGGGCTTAGAAGGTTAATTCTGTTCAGAAACAATGACCGAACCCCAGAACAGGACCCAGGGGGTGTTCCTTCTCTGAAAAGCTTTCTGCTTATGTAAGGGACAGTGGGACCAAAAAGAAAAAAATCCATCCAGCATCTGGGTTTGACTCATAAGTGTTCCATACTGGCAGGAATTTTCTTTCAGTGTGTCACTTATGATATTACAAATGCAAGCTGCTCCCTCCCACCCAGCCAGCTGCACTTGGATGAGTGCTCCATTTGGGAGAAACCCAGCTCCTGATGAAAAAGATATTCCTGCTTCTAAACCCATGTGCGAGACAGGCAAGGACACCACGCTCTGAATCCAAACACGTTTTAGAAAACACAGGAGGAAAACCCACGACTGTAAGAACCTAACTGGTACAGATCTGTTACAACCAAGTTACGCTTTCAGAAGAAATCACTAGGGGTGTGTGGGGAGAAGCACTGTCCCCCTCCCCTTTCCAGCTTCTCATACTGCATGCAAGTTTCCCACAGCTTGACTTCTTATGTGCTGTCCTTAATTTTTACAATTCAGTTCAGCTCCCGCATCTGAGTATTAGAAGACAGATCCAGTCCTGGTGTTAGCAACTGCAATTCAGCCCAAGAAATTCACTACCTTGAAAGAGGACAGAAATATAATCAAGCCCTAAATGAATCCAAGGATAACGTGGCCTCTGTTTTCTGCTAAACAGATATATTGTTTTTCACCCATTTGCAGCACTCCACACTTTTAAGACAATTCTGTGAGCAGTGAAAGAGTGGGCAATCAGGTTATAAAACTCTGCATTCCTTAGTATGGGCCATTTAATCAGAGAGGTCCCATGTTCACCAAATCCTAGAGGATGCAGCTGTTCTTAGGCATATACTTTCACTAGCAAGACACACAGAATTTTTGTTTTTGAATAAAATGCATATTATCACATTAATAGATGCATATTCAGGCATGTATTTTGTTTTGTAAAGTTAAGCATTTTTATGTTCCTGTTGGATAATCTCTCTGCATGCTTTTCTAACTGGGAAATGTGGAGGGCACACTTATAAATACTACACAGTACACAGTATCTATATTATCCTTCAATAAACAAAGACACTCAGTTGATAAACAAGGGATTGTGCCACGTTCATTTGAAAAATAGCCAGTTTAACAGGCTGTTTTTAATTATTTCCTATTGTGTTAAGTCTCCCAGGCACTCACATGACTATTTAAGCAAGGAAAAACAGTTCTTAACAAGATTTTTTGATGTGTTTTTATGGACCCAAAGGTTACACTGAGGTAGGAAGTAGGGAAGTTTAATTACCATCTCCACCTTTACAAAAGCACTACATTAGACAAACACTGCCATAGTCAAATCATGCCTAAGAAATAGCCTAAAAAGCAAGGAATAGCAGAGATACATCTGGACATCACATGACTACAGTCTCCATATTACCTGAGGGTAAAAGTACCAATTCTGTCTCCAGGAAGCTTCTGTCTGTCAAATCGTCTCCCCTCTATGCTGTTCCTTTATGTTCCCTTCCCCCATGTCCTACCCATCCAGCAGCTCTCCCCACTGAGATTTCCTCTGACAGGTTGTAAATAAAACTTTCCAGCCACTGAAGCTCTGCTCCAACTGGTGCATATCAAAGTGCCCCCAGCTGAAAACCACAACCATTTGAAGTCCAAGGCAGTAGCACCACACTGGCAGGAAGCAAGGGAAAGCCATCCTCCACCCCTGGAGCCAGTATGCAGCATCCCATTCCAAATGGTTCACGCTGTGCCACTACACACAATCCCAGAAATGTCAAAGCCAGATGAAGTTGTGCTGCTGCCAATAACGACACGGTATCCAGTAATTATCTCTATAAGAATTCTTGCTTTATGTGTTGTTCTCTACCTCTCTGGCACTGCCTGAATCCTTTTTTATGTCTCTACATTTGATTTAATCTAATGGACTTCAACAATTTTGTACCTTTCTGAGCATGAAATATATATAGCTATCTATTTACTGCCAAGATAAATACTAAGTACAGCATTACAGAATGTTATTTCTAAATAGACACTGCTTTTCTGATCTGAAGGCTACAATACAGGTTGGCCAGAACACACATTGCGAATTTCTTATCTACTAGCTAGCTACTTGAAGGCTGAGCCCAAGCCTACTGAAGTCACAGAGAGTGCTTCCAACAGCTAATATTTAGTGCAGTTGTTGACTGAACAGTCAGGTCCTTATTTCCCAAGAGTTGACCCCTGGCCCCTCTTCAGCACTGACTCCTTGCACAGCATCTCACCACATCGGTCACACGCGAAACATCAAGAACAGTTGCCCTTCACTGACCTTGGCCACTGACTTTGAGGGCTTTCAAATCTTACTCTGCATGTTGGCAGAGTGACACAGACAGAGAGAAGAGGGTTTCTCAAAAGCAACAGCCCGTGTCCAGCTGCTGGCTGAACAGTGAAGAGGTGAACTGTACCAAGGCCAACAGAGATGACCTGTGCTGCACGCAGATGCATACTGCTAGAAGAAATAAAACCGGGGCTCCCTTAGAAGAAAATGCAGAAATGTGATGGCTGGGTATTGCTCCTTGTTCCAGCCATTCTTCTTGCTTTGTTTATTTATTGCCACGCAAATGCTGTCCCTTGCAACAGAGGTGATTTCCCCACTGGGGATGGTGCATAGGCGTGTGGTCTGGGACGTGGAACAGAGAGGCAGGGAAAGCTGATGCCAGGCATGGGAGAACATGACAGATTCACATCTGTCTCCTAAACCCCAACCTCCATTCCACCTCAGCTCCATGCTGCGACTCCAGAGTAAACTCTATGCTACACTGACCTCTTCCCCAGCTCCTCAACATGCAGATCCCAAGAAAACAAGAAGAAACCCCACAGAAAAAGCATCCAAATACACAGAATATGAAAATAAAACCCAAACAGACAATCTATCAGATAATGCCTTACTGCTGCTACAGCCCAAAGCACACAAGCACAACAGAGAGTTCTCTCTGTGCTGTATATCTTGAATAAAAACACTCAACTTGCTGAGAGGAAAGAAGCGGCTCATTTGTTGTGCATCAATGGCTAAATTGTTCTTCTTACTCCTTGTTTTCATGGGTCACTGTTTGAACATGGTATCTGTCTGCCAAGGACAAGGGAAAAAGCTCATGGACTAGGATCTCACGACTTTTCATCAGGAGTTGATTTATGATTCCCAGCTCCATAGAAGATGTAGGAGCTGCTTTCCCCACACACAATGTGCCCTCACTTCACTGACATTGTGTGGGGAGGTTTAAAGCCACTGGAAATCACGCTGAATAGTGGGGATATGAGGGCTATGACTGTATAATCAGATCATTTATCATTTTTCTCCAAATAGTCCCTTCCTTTTTAGAGCAATGCAAATGTACAATTGCAAGAAAAGAGGAAGAGACTGACTTTATACCTGATAAGAAACTCAGACACTACCTTATTTATATTACTACAAATGGCCACCACCTTGACTTACAGGGATTACACAAGCAGCTATGTCAGATTTTTGAATTACATGAAGTTCTTAGTGTATATAATTGAAAAATTAATGGAAAGAAATCCCAAGTCAGCCTATATCCTCAATTATCCATGAATGGTAGCAGAAGAAACAGAAATTTGATGGGGATGGTGGAAAGGCAAAGAAGAAGAGAAAGGTATCTCAACAAAGATTCTTTTTCTGAGGTGAACATAAAAATCTCTGATTGCAGCCCTTCAATTGCAGCCAAAATAATAATGAATCAATTGCAACAAATTACACTTACAATGTGTGATCTTCTGTAACATGCTCAGGAACAGCATCTCCCTCCTGGATACTACAGTTGTTCTTTGAGCACTTAGACACTTTTGACTTTATATCACTTTAGTATTAGCTGAAGTTCTAATATTAAAAAACACTTCACACATTTCCCATTACAACTGCCTTTTAAATAAGAGTAATGTTTTGTAATTTGAAAAGAAGAGTCAATAAAAGCAAAACACCCCTTTCCTAGCTCACACCCTGCTATTACACTGTGCTTTTTACTGCCCTGCCCATTCCAGCCGATGCTGCAGCTGTCCTTTCAGCAGTAAGTGGTGCATGAAACACTGCTCAGAGCATAAGAAATGTACTGCTGAAGCCATCAGAGCTTTCCAGAGTCACACCAACCCTTTGGGGAGTGTGCACACATTTAAAGACTTTGGGCTGGCTATCCCTCTTGTGGGAGAAACCTAATCTACAGGAAATATGCATCAGTAATGCTTTTAAAGAGTAAGGCATCAGAGCAAGTAACACCATCACATGAAAATAATACTGTAAATGCAGCAGCATTTCATATCTTGCTGTAGAACGGCCTCAGAGTTCATCCTGGCCACATCCCACTGGGAGAGCCACCGAGACGAACATAACACGGCTCTAGGTGTGACTAATAGATCCTGGACAAGCTATTTTTCTCCCACAATTTTCAATTAATTTGGGTGTAGCACAGCTCTAATCCCCAGAAGTACCCAAAAGTGATCTCAGCAATGCAAACTATCCTTGAGCTCAATGCACTGGCACCAAGCCCCTCTCAATGTCTTTGTCTCAGGAATTCACAACGCATAACTCAGAGGTTTGTATTACAACACACACCTTATTTCTGTACATAGGGCAAAGACACTTTCAAATCTTTATCCCTCTTCATCCCTCCTCACCAGACATGCAGAAACAGCTGAATAGTCAGCACTCTGCATTTGAGAAGGCAGATAAGGACTGCTGCCTTGTTTATATAAACTGTTTTATCATGCTGCTCTTCTTGAGAGCAAGTACTATTTCTCAAACAGAAAATGGTTAATAAATGAACACTTAGTTCATCTTCCTACACCTCCCTAAGTGTTTTTTTATTACAGGTTTTCAAACTTGCTTCCATGAATCCTGACTGAGCTCTCTTCTTTCATATGCTAAGATCTAAGAGCCTTTTTTTTTTCTTTTTTGGCAAATTGCAAGCCACACAGTGACATCTGGTAATACTGAGTAGCAGCTCTCCTCAGATGTGCCTGTGATCTAGCAGTCAAACTACCAGCTTCCCTGGGAGAGGATAAGTTTGCCTGCATTTCTGGGAAGTACATAATGTTTTTTCTTCCTAGCACATGGATAAGGCCTAAAACACAGATTTGCACTGCCTGATGAGAGCTTCCTAAGGCCAAAAGAGCTATCCTGGCTTGCCCCAACATTGCTCTCTACAGTGTTCTGTGGTCAACTAAGGAGAACTTCTGGTTCTTCATTTTCTGTCAGCATTTAAAGAAACCACTGTGGAAACTTGTAATACAAATATTTAAAAGGGGTGTGGAAAGATGAGCTCATTTTTTTTATTTGATCAAAAATGGTGCTTGTGGCCCAAATGAATAGCTTATTAAACAGCTTAGATAAAAGAAGGGGTGGAACCTAACTGACTTCTCAAATTCAACTGGCCAGATGTTAATGGAGCATGTTACGCTCCACCTGCACTGCCTATATCTCTTCCTCTTTGCCAAAAAATCTCTCAGGCTCTGGGAAGACGCTTTAAGTCACTGAGATATGCCTCCCGTATTTTCTTCCTGCAAAAATGTTTGGGAACTCCTGACCTTGCATCCAAAGCCTTGCTGAGGAGCAACCTGTACGAGCACTGGATGCCAGGTGCTGGATGCCGCAATTCTGGCACTTGCTAACAGGATAGCCTGAAATGTGCCATTCCCTCTCCCACCTGAGGCAACCTTCTGCTCTGTTCCTCTTCTCATCCCTTCCTGTGTGAGAGGGCAAAGCACCATGCCTGTCTGCATCCACCAAAGATCATCCTTTCCCTCCTCAAACCACACGGCCCCTAGTGGGGTATTTCACTTGTTCCCAGGAAGATGGCAAGTCTCCAGGGCTCAGGACATCCACAGCGACTGAGGGGATTCATGGGCTGCTTCACCGGCCCTGCAACAGCACGGGCAGGGCAGAAAACATGGCCCAGAGCATGGTATCACTCATCTTAGGATGCTGTGCAATAAACCCATCATGAATCTGCTCAGTTTCATGGCCATAAAGAAACTCTGGCTGAGAAAAACGCAGTAACTTCTTGCATTCTGCAGTTGGCTATTGGTGTCAGTATCAATCCATGTCTTATTAAAAACACTGTCACTATGCACTGGACGCTGAGATGTACTGCTATCAGGAAATTCAGTACTAAGGAGAAAAATGGGTGAACTGTGTAAAGACACAGATCAGATCTGCCAGAATCTATAACTGGGTCAAAAAGATACTGGCCCTTAAGATGTTCTGTAGCAGCCAGCCTTCCTCTGACTGCAGATTCCAAAAGTTCAGAAGCTTTCAAGCAAGCCAGAAATGCTTTTAATAATGTGCACAGCCTGAGTTTCTTTGAGGCAAATTATAGAAGTCTACAGATGTTTGAACAAATTAAAAGACAGAGCCCTCTAACAATTGTTCTCCAAAATCCCCTCAACCTTGCTGTCCTCACAGCCCTTTTGCAGAGCACCAGTTTCAGTGTGATTCAAGGTCTAGGAAAGCAGGGAATGGTTCCCTGCAAGAGTTTCCAGCACGAAGCATGAAGGTTTGAAACAAACCTTAGACGAACACACTGATGTTTACGCAGAGCAAGCAGGCTGAACTGCACTTTAAGTTGATAAACCCCAGCATCCTACTCACTAGGGGCACACAGATTACTGGCTTCAGGAGGCTCTTCCTCTCAGACAAGCTCCCACAACACATGTGGGTAGCAAGGGGCTTCCAGCAGCCTGATGAAGTTCACAACCCTTTCATTCAAAGACCCTTTTTTCATGGGAGATGTCACCCTCTGAGGAATGCAGAGCACACTCATGCTTCAGGACCAGGGTCCCACCTTCCTCCTCCCAACCACCTGGCTGGAAATTTAAGACCTGGCATAGAAGAGTCGGATTTAAATGAGTTGGATCCTGCCCACACCTGCCTGCAGCTGTGCCGCTGGCTCAGCCAGGCCTGTGAGGAGCGAGGCAGCTGAGGCAGAGGCTGGGCACTGTGGTTAACACAGCTGAAGCCCCCTGGCTTGAAACCACCTGGGGCCAAAGACAGAGGTATCATCATGGCAGTATGGACATTGAGCTAAGTGACCTTGACTATGCTGCTGAAGAAATTCACTACCACGTAGCCGCCAGCTTCTTCTACATGCTGAGGGGCTGTTTAATTTTGTCACTCACTGTTTAATTAAACAGTAATCTCTATAGGATAGAGTTTATTGCTTGTGGCTTATCTCAGCATCTGTGGCATTATATAAAAACATCAACACCTCCAAAATAATACCTGTCAGCAAGTCTGCCTCCCTTTCCAAGGCACGTATTCAAATCTTCCAGAACTTTAAAAACAATCACTGTCTACAACAGGGGTACAACATTAGGAACGCTCCTGCTGTTGGTTGCAAACTGAATGCAGACCAGGGGCGGGAACGTGACTATTTTTCTGTTAAGTGAATCAGAGCAGCCAACAGAGAATTCCCAGTGGCTTTACACTAACTGTGAAAGGACATGCAATAGCTGAGCTGACAAAGTCAAAATGAGATGCCCAGCTGGGACAAAGTTACCTCAGCAGAATATTTTTGAACAAATTTGGATTGCAAAGTAACTTCACAGCAGATCAGCACTTTAAATCACAAGGTAACTGCAGTCGAAATATGATATTAGAGCTTCTAACTGAGTTTTACCACTCTGTGAAACCACAGACTTCGGACCCAAGGAAAAGCTGGAAAACAAAAGGCTTACTCAGTTCTGAAAGAAGCTAACTGAAAAGCAGAAACAAAGTAAAACCATAGAAAGTCTAAAAGCCTAAATACTGTTTCTTTCTTTTAACATAACTGGCCCTTCCCTCCGCTTACTACAATGTCACCTTTCCACAGTAGGCTGTTATTGCAGCATCATCCAATTTTTTAAAAACATCACATGCGAACAGGAGGTTGGCATCCACCTGTAATGTCACCAGCAACTAGAAGGATAGAGGAGGTATCTCTATTTCACCACGTGCTCCACCCAGCAAGCTCACCAGATTAGACTGGTCTGACAGAAAGCAGAACTTGCCCCTTACTAAGTGTATATCTTTGTCTTTCCTCACCACACACCCTTAACCCCAGTTAGTCGGGGATTAACTCCAGCTACTGTTAATCTTATACCATGGTTGGAGAAACAATCAGCATTTTATAACATCTGAAAGAGCCTTCTCGGAGTACCTGCAATAAATGCTCCTCAGTGGAAATGCAGTTGCAAAGTGCAATGGTCTCACTCACTCATCACATCACAAGAGCTAAACTCACATACTCTGAGACAGTGTTTTGCTGTTGTTTAGATTAATTAGCTGAAGAGGCATTAAACTGATTAGCACCCATCAGGTCTGTCTGCTCTGCCTTTCAAATAATTTTCCATTGTCATTTTTCTAACTGAGAAGGAAAAGCTCAGCTCTCAGCACCAAAAATAAATTACCAAAAAATGCCTACACAGAACAAGACAACCCAGTCCAGACAGGTCTAATCAGAGCAAGCAGAGGGCCTCTGTGTGCTGCTGCCTCGCTCAGATTTCAGTGGTCAAATGAATTAACTGAGTTAAGAGTCTTGCGAGGGACAAAGCTATTTTGCAAAATCGTCATGTTTTGCTGTCATTATTATGTTAAGGATAGGTAATTTTTAAGCCCAGTGTCCTCCTCTAACACTGACAATTTGTAATGTGCACCACAGACCGTGAGAGTGTCACAGCTGTGATGCTGCAGAATGGGAAGCTGGTCTGTGAAATCACCCCAGCCTACACTTATTTTGACAGAAACAGGACCTGGTCCTTTGTCACTCCCTCTTTATT
Organism: Sclerurus mexicanus; assembly: GCA_013396755.1. Classification (NCBI taxonomy): domain Eukaryota; kingdom Metazoa; phylum Chordata; class Aves; order Passeriformes; family Furnariidae; genus Sclerurus; species Sclerurus mexicanus. The sequence continues at coordinate 533,149 of VWZF01003562.1, read as the reverse complement.
ACTGACAAGCCTCGCTTGCAGCATGTTCTTCAGAAGAGCTGCCATGTAGAAACACTGACATTTGGCAGGAGAAAGCTTCAGAATTATGTTCTCATTTGCATATGTCTGTACCTGAGGTATCTGAACAACAGTTTGTCAAGCACGATTCAATAAACCCAGTCTGTTAATAACCAACACCTGCGACTTTCACAAATTAGTCACTACAGTAGATCACAAAGAGTTAGCAAAAAGAGAATGCAAAAATGCTCAACTGCTTGAAATAACACAGATAAATAGCAATCAACAATCTTACCACAGAGCAAGTCTCTGCTCAATTTCCTTGAGAAAACCAGTGTGAAATTTGTGCAAAGGTTCGAAGCTGGAGAAAATGAGATTTTTCAGTGTTTCAGGCATGCAATCCTCTTTACTCACTGCACTCTGAAACCACTACAAAGAAAAAAGAAGCAAAATTATTGGTGGCTGGAATGCAGCAGGTATGACCATTTGCTGTCTTTATGCACGCAACCCAAACATACCTAACACCTAACCCAGCAAGGACCTTATTTAGCTGGCACCAGGCATAGAACCCAGGCTACTCCTTGACACTCCTATGTGTGAACTGGAGCTCTCATGAGTGGTCAGGCCCTGCATAGTTGGAAAAAGAAACTCCCTTCCCCTTTGCCATCACTGATCAATACAAACCAAATTTGCAAATGCTGTAAGTGCAAGAGAAAGAGCACTGCAATACCTGTAACACAAACAATCCAGTAAAACCAAAAATATAGGCTCTGCACTTGCTTTTGCTGAGTTCTGTCGAAATCCCTTTGACAGGAGTTGGTACGGTATGCTCCCAAGCCTGTGTTGCTGTGTGCAGATAGAGAACACCACACACTTTGCAAAGTGAACAAGTGGAAGACATTGCTACCAGAAAACAGAAGGAGCAGTGCCAAACACTGTAAAGACAGAAATAGGCTCCTCCTCAGTTTTGCTCCATATTCTCTTAATGTCACCCTAACAGACCTGTGGGTGACATAAAGCCATAGGACTAGACAGCTTGATAAGGTAGCAGTGCCTATTAACTTCAACATGGCAACACCACTCCCTCCTCACTGCCCTGGGGGGTTCCAGCTACCTATGGTTGACTTACAGCAATGCCTAGAAGCCTGTTTGGACCACACAAGGCTGTCTTGCTTGACACTCCATCAGCTGGAGCTGAGCCAGACCCAGGATAGAGACAGATCTCTCCCAAGCCTCCCTCTCCGCTGTTTCTTCTCCACACTGAGCAGAGCTAAAGGTGAAGCACAGCTACCTTGTTGCCTGTAAAATCCATGCTATATTGGCTGATGTTTAAGCTGATGTCAGATTAGCTGTATCTGTCATGTGGACTCCTGGAACATGCAAGAGAGGAGAAAGTGTGTTCCTGGTTCCCGGTCGGTCCCAACACTCTTCCCTGCAGAGTGTCCTCTTTACCATAACTCTCACCACAGGAGTGGGCAATGCACCTCACCAGGTGAATAAAGAGCTGAGAGTTCTGGAGCTGACTGAAATAATAACAGGGGTTTTGGATCCAGTGCCCTTTCAGAGATGATGGCTATTTCAGGCCAAATCTTACACCATTGTTCTTGGAAGTGAAACAAGACTATTGGCGTGTGCAAAGATGGCACGTATTTGCCTTGGTAATTTTAACAATTGCATTCTGATCAGATGCTACAGATGAGTGACTCATTTAACTTACTGAAAAATCAGAATCGTTCAAAGAGGTACTCCACAATATTTCATGTTAAATGGAGGGCATTTAATCCAGTAAAAAACATTTATATGTGCCCCTAAGGAGCTACTTCAGTTTTAAGAGAAGCCATTGAAAACCCACAGGCATTTTTAGTAATTACAACCACAAAGCATGAGAGCAAGAAAATATAACTGAACAGTGTCCCAAGTTTCTAAACCTGATAGAGTTTCATAGCACATGTTGCTAACCACAGTGCAAACCTCTACTTTCTGGTTTTTGTGTTATTTTCTCCCTGGAGGAGCACTCCTGTGCCCTGCAAAGAATACCTACAGTACAGAATACAAAAGTAGCATGGAACAGCTAAGATGTTAAATGGAGCAGATGAAATACTACTGCTCACTAGAGCTTCACATGTTTCATGAGTAACGCTCAAGTAAACATACCGATGTGATGACTTCAAGGTCCTTCAGGTATGTTCGTTCTGTAGTCGCTACTTCTTTAGCAATGAAGTAAGCTTTCTCAGTTGGGAATCTCTGTAAATTGCAAACATATTAGGTTTTCCTCTGATTTTATGGAAAAAACCCTGTAGATAATAAATCACGAAGAGCATTACAAACCAGTGACCCTTGCTTGTGGTTACTGTGACTCATGCTTGAATGTTCCTAAGCCCTGAAAACAATCCTTCCTTGCAAACACAAGAGAACAAGCACTTTCTATGGGTTTTTGAGAGACTTCCTTTTCTGCCAAGGTGATTTCTACAACTTTGGGGTGTTGATGTTCTTTTCAGTTTATTCCTAGAGTAGGACATATTCTGAAGTTCACAAAGAACTCCTTTGCAGGCTAGATGACCATTTGAATCAAATGTAAAATTTGACTAAGTGATGAAAAATTGTGGCTGATTATTTTAAGTTTCATCATCAGGATGAAAATCCACAGTAAAAATACTCTCCGAAAAATTTAAATCAATAGGATCTTCCCAGTGTGGCTGGACAACCTAACAGTGGGAGAGCAGAAGGACTTTAGACTAAGCCACAGATTTAAAATTTCTTAATTCTGAAGAGCCAAAGGAACCAGCTTATCTTTCTCTGGAAGCAAAAATGAAGAAAAAAACATCCATAGATCTTTTTCTCCATTTCCTCCCTGAAGACAAATGATGCAGTGGATACGTTATGAAAGACATACAGGAGAAGACTGTGGGGGCATTTCCTTGTCTGTATACAACCCCATAGGAACCATAATCAGCTGCTATATACGGCAGTCACTGCCTGCTGTAGCCTGGACTGACACAGAGAATCCTGAGTCTTGGCTTTTCTTCTTCTCAAATTTTTCCCACATATCTTCCTAACTATGCACAGTGGGAAAAGAAATCTTCCTTACACAAACTCCCATTTTCCAGCCATCTGAGTTCCAACTTACTTCCTTCTGAGATGCTCCAAGCCCAGGAATAAAAACAGGCCACAGAAGGACAAAAGTATCCCCGTCTCACACTGCAGCACAGGAGGGACAAGCCAGCAGGCACCCAGAACACCCTGGCTCAGACAAATATCTTCAGAACGCAATTTGGGATGCAATGCTCCCTTACAGTTTTACTGCCATGATTGGTCTGAGCCAAACACTCCTAGGTGAATGCTGCAGGCTGTGGCTCAAAGGGAGCATTTTCTGTTCCCACAGCCAGATGCTTCCAGGAGTGTTCCCAGCACAGGCAGATTGTAGAGCTTGGGTTGGACACTCCTGCGACATGCTCAACACTGTTCCTTTTCTTTCTGTCACCTGGAAATTTTCTCTCCAGTAAGACAATGGAGTTGACTGTTTTGTTATAACAAACTACCAAACTCCACTCCGTAAAAAGAAGTTAGATTTACAGGACACCCTGTCCAAAAAACCTCTTAAGGTTGCAACCAACAGGAACAGCCCAGGTTTATTACAACACATCACAGAGAAGAGAGCCAAGGCCATCTCCATATGCCTTACTTTTCTTTTGACCTCTTCCTCATCATCAGTCCTGATGCATGATGGGTCATTCAGCAAAGGGCTGACCAAGGGAGAGGACTGCTTGGCATCAGGGCTCAGGTTTGGAGATAGAGTCATATTTGCCACCGATGGTCCTCCTTGGGAATTGATGGAAAGCTCTGAAAGGTGAGGGCTGCCAGTCAGAGAACCTGCTAAGAAAAATGGTAGAAGAGAAGTCAGTTAGGACAGGCTCTCTCAAGAAAGTACCAAAAGGAGTTACAATCTTAAATCGCAATGTGTGAAATTATGCTACAAGACACAGCCGTCAGGGTCCTCAAACTAGCCCAAATGGCCTTGAATCCAGAGGAACTGCATCCACTTGCATTAGCCAAGGGACGGCTTAAGGGTCTTTTAGCTGACGGAATGGGCTGAAATTACTGTCTCTGTCGGGAAGGGATCAAGGCACACATGGCTGAGCTGCAATTCTCTACTGTGAGGGTGGTGAGGCACTAGAACAGGTTGCCCAGAGAAGCTGTGGGTGCCCCATCCCTGGAAGTGTTCAAAACCAGGTTGAATGGAGCTCTGAGAAACCTGGTCTAGTGAAAGTGTCCCTGCCCACGGCAGGGGGGCTGGAACATGGTGATCTTTAAGGTCCCTTCCAACCCAGGCCATTCTATGATTCTATGACTCTAAACATCAACTTAGTATAAACATTTCCACCACTGTAATCCACTCTAAGGAACATAATAAATACAACAATATGGGAATCACCCTAGGAGTGCCATTCTTTCTAGCAAAGTAGAACTTCAAAGACTCAAATCAGTACTTCGCAGGGAACTACAGGACATAAATTAAAACAAATTTATCTAGTTGAAGTCTAGAGAAAAACGACAACTTTCTAAAGCAGTGTTACTGCTAAGACCAGTCAGATCTAACATGAAGGGAGAAAACTACTAGTTCCCCAATTTCTACACACAACACAAGTATGCATATTATACCTTGTAGGTCTTTCCATGCTCCTCTGATTGTTTGGGATGGAAATGCTAGCATTACATTTACATAAGAAAAGCAATACTTTTAATGCACAAAGCATGACAATTTCAGATTTTCACAGATATAAAGTCCCATTTAATTTTGCATTAAAAATATTAAAGAATTAGACAATTAATTACACTTCCATGGATTCATATACACTATATTAAATATTACTGAAATTAGCATTTTGTCTTCTGGGAGGCAGCCAGATTACTGACTGCACAAAAAGAAAGTTTGCCAAAAATGCCCAGTGTTCTCCCAGTTATCCCCTCCTCCAAACCTCTGAAAATCTAAACCTGTTTAGAAGGATCTGTCATGTTGAAAAACATTTACAGTCTGTACTGTTTTGGCATCATACATTAAAATTGAACAAAAAAAATGTGACAAGCTCTTGATTACCACATCTAATAGGCTGTCTAAAATTAAATGTTAAACACATATATTGCAGTATATAATTAAGGTCAAATACAATTTACTACCATGTGTTTGTGTCCTCCTTAAATTATGATAGGTAAATGTTCCTGTTGCTAAAATATACAGCCAAGATGCTCCGGTAAATGTAATATAATAAATATAATAAGGCCAGTAGTAAAACCTATTTTTTTTCTGGAATAACTCAAGATTTATTGCTAGAACATGAATGTTTTCCAATTCCAAATCAGTTCATGTTTATAAATCATTCTTTTGAAAAGAGAAGGAAAAAATCAGTACAGTTATCAGTATATGTAATCATGACAGTTATGTAGCCTATTATAAATCAAAGTCAAAGCAGTATTTGTCTGAAATAAAAGTCTGTATTATTACAGCTAGCAAGAAAGGATTTACCAACAGTTTCACACTAAATCAATGTTCAGTGAAATTTGAGAAAATGCCACAGCTTGTTACACAAATGTCAATTTTATTGACACTAGCACACAACTATATACAGTATTTTCAAAAGAAATGGAATTCATCATTGAGAAATAGTGAAACAGATTAATAGCAAGGTTGTAAGGTTAAAAGTATTTAACTACATTACAAAAGACATAAGAAAAGTGATATCACCTCAAACGTGGAAACAAAGAAATTCTGGCACTATGCCTGTCATATGACAGCGAATAAATGATTTGCACCTCTGTGAGAAGTTCACAGGCATTGTATTCTAGGAATTAAATAGCACCTATCTGTGATAGATAGATATAGATATATTTACATATCCATCTACCTATCTCTAATCCTAGATCTAACTTCTGATGTACTGGAACTTTTATCAGTACAACTCAAGTATTTCAAACTACAAAATACTGAATACACAGTGAATTAGAAAGACTTCCTATCCTAGAGTTGGAAGACATAACTTGGGAAAAGTATTAGGGAAAGCATCACAAAAAAATGTGCCTGGTGGCTCACAGCATTGCATATACACCCCATCGATTAAAGACTTGCACATCAATGCACCACTGACATTCTCAAAGTCATTTTGCAGCAGGCTGAAATGCTGCATCCTCTCTTTTGGTATCAGTGTGGGCATGAGCAGTGACCAAATCCAACCACCATCACCTACAAGCAAGAGCTCAGTTAGGCCCCATCTGCCAGCATGATGAACAAGTGAAAATTAAAGCCAGGTATAAGAAAGTGGCTACATTACAAAAGGGCCTCAAAATGCTCTTACATTAGTACATTCCGGGGTCTAATTACAACCAACACAGCCATAAAGATCAACACATTGAATGTTGCTCTGCTAAAGGCGGGAAGAAAAGCTGTTTTGCTGTAAGTCAGTAAGCCATGAAGAAATGAAAATGGAAGGTCTTCCCTTCCCCATTGCCAATCAAACAGGACATGTGTCATGCTGATGGGTCATGGCAATGGTTTCAGTGACTCTCTCTTTTTCATGGCGGTAAGGAATAAATAACCTGTATTAACCAATGTTTCATCTGACCTCCTGCCACAGAAGAGTATATTCCTACCGACTCTACTCATCAACTACATGCTGCAGAATATAAACAGACACAGAAGGGTGAAGACCAATCTTATTTACAAGGTACTGAAATTCCTCACATTTTACCCTAAAGGATTCATTGACTGACAGGCAATTATTAGTATGTCAGTTGTCAGATATCAACTGCACACTGGTAGTGCACACTGGAGGCCTAAGAAGTTTGCAGCTGGTAACATGGAACTGTCTTTGCTAGTACTTCAAGTTATTCTTATTTAGATTCAGACTTGGGCCGTATTTCAAACATAATGGAGTCACCTGTATACACAAATCAAGAGACGAGTACAAAAGGATGTTTATCTAAGGATTGTTTAAGCACATACAAAAATTTTATCCTTGGTGGAATGGGTAGGAATTAATAAGCATGTGCTTCAATTGTTTTCCGTGCTTGGGTTTAAGAAGAGAAACAAACACTGGTTGATGGCACTGGCAAATAATGAGAATGCACTTTACCACAGTATGCCAGACTGGCCCATCAATGCCAAAATACTTGGAGTGGTTCTTAGTTCCACTGAGCTAGTTTACTCTCCAAACATTGCAGAAAAGTGCTGCAGTAGGGAAGGTGACAGAAGTAAAACTTGATTGAAATCTAACTTTACAAAAAAGGTCTATGACATGACAATGGCATTTTACACAGCCACAGGATATGAAAGTATGGGTTATCTTCTGAGCTTTACACGTCTCAAATTGCTCCCCACCAACATACACATTCCATGTGCTACACAAAATGAAGCCAGCAGCTAAAATCAAATACTTAATAGCTATACCTTTGTCAAAGTACTCATCAGTCGCTTGCTGAAATTGGATGGTGGGAAGGCACAAGAGTGCTGGCAAGCTGTGGGTGGCCTGCCAGGGAGGGAGAGGCTGAGCTCTGCACTTGGCCGGCCAAACGTGATCCATCCCACCAGCCCTATCTGCTTTACTGTAGGCTCCCATCACCCGTAGGGACTGGTGCTGAGCTTGATGTCTATGGGCTGCCTGAGTGATGCTGCTTTAAAACACAGCCCGTATCAAGAAAAAAACAGTTAAAATCAGTATTTTTCAGGTGATGAAGAAAGTCTCTCCCGGAGGTCAATTCACATCATAGGTGACCTGAACGGTCTGCTGCCTTTTTCTGTGTTGACTGCATAGACAGAATAATATCATTGGAAATCCCTGGTCAGAGACTTTAACCTAACATGAGGGAGCTCCCCTCTTTGTGAGGCAGATAAATGGGACTCAATGTATCCTGAAGATACTCCTCCTCTATTCCTTTTCTCTTGAAGGTGCTGAATAACAAACTCAGGCCAGTTAGTGTTCTGCATCTGCTTCAAAAGAAACAGTTCCCATCCACACACATCCTTTTTTAACAGTGAGGAAGAATACAGCAGGTTAAGATGCTCCATGGGTATGTTCGTTCTCTGTGGAGCATCAAGAAGGGAAAATGAATCAACTATGGAAACTGAGGGAAAACAGCAACGATGACTGAAGTTCTGCTGGAAAACTTTATGTAGAGCTTTGGAGCTCACCAAGTCAACTGTTAAGAGTTATATTTTTCTCATGATTATTACTCCAAATTAAAACATGTTAAGAGCCAGAAAAGCACCTATCTCAATACCTGGAATGTTGTAGGGCTTATTCTCTCTTACGCCTGCTCCACAGCCTGCTCTGCAGTCAGCGGAGGCTTGTGACATCCATATCCCAGTTACTCTGCTTTAACATGAGATCAGTGTTTTCTAAACTCAGTCTGGCAGATGGAACCCAACTTGTTGCCCCTTTGTCCTTGGCATTACTGAGCATATGAAATCTCTTTAATAAGAAAGGATCTGACAAAACTGCTGCTGCTGTGGCCACACAATCTACCTTAATTTTCCATTTTCACACTGGTTGCATAGCTCTAATTTGTATCTAAACATTTTGGTCAGAGAAAGATGCATAGTACAAAATGACATAGGGGACAGATAGCACCAGATGAAGTAGCAGGAGTTTTCATATGCACTTCACCAGTCACTGAAGTACCTTAGATTGGAGGAGAGTTTAACAAGGGTGTCCATCCCTTCCCTCTCCAGCTGTGAAACAGGCACAATTATTCTGCTGAAGAGTTATGGGAGGGAGATTCTGCTCTGTTCTCTCTCAATGCAAGAACAAAATCTCACTGACTTCCACAAAAAGTTTGAGAGGAACCAGTTCATCGAGCTGCACTCCTCCTCCCTATTGCATGAACCAAGCTGGGTACAGTTTGTTAGTTTAAAAAGGAGTTATAGAACAGCCATAAATTCATGTACAGACATCCCTGAATGCAGTACCAAAGAATCTGAGGAGAAACAGGAATTAAAAAACAACTCAGGAAGAGATCCAATCAAACTCTGCCTGGCTTGAAGAGGAACTTCAGAGGGAGAAAAGTTCACTTCAACTCCACAGCTTCAAAATGCGTGCCCATGGCAGTGAGTGGAATTTGGGAAAATGGTGCACCTTCTCAATGAACCAATTTCTTCATATTTAGGACAAAGCATCAGCCAGCAATTGGACAGAACAATTAAACCAGTGACAGTTTTACAGCAAAATACCAGTTAGAATGAGTAAAAGCCTTCAGTACACGTGAAACTAAAAATAATAATAAAAAAATTAATTCCATGCATACACAGTTAAATGGCTTGACATGCTTAAAGTCTCATCAAGCTTGTTGTTGGTTTAGTAGCCAGCAACCTCCCCAGTTGGCAAAGGTCCATGCTTTATTGGTATACTGCAGTATTAGACAGCGGTGAGTGTGAAATCAGACAGTAACTGCTGTTGGCCTACATCAGGGTGTACTCACATCTTAGGAACAAAGAGGGAACATTACAGTCTGGGAAGAACGCAAGGTCACTGGGCATCAGTCCTTTGTCTAGCCTTGATCTCTCCAGACAGAAATAGAGCAACCTATAGAAGGATTCCCTGTTGTACCCAGGGTTAGGGTTGGCTTGCTTTTGTTTGTCTTTAAACCAATATGACACAGTGCTCCAATATAACTGGAAACCTTCATCCCCTGTGTAAGCTTATGCCACAGATACTGTCCATTTCAACAAGACATCTCCCCAAGACGGCAGTGATCCTGCCTATGAGCTACGGCAGGCCTTCATTAGGAAATGAAGGGCAATCTGTTGTGCTCAATGGAGCCCAAATGCCCTGGAAAAGAGGCCTTCCTACCCCCTTTCCCTCCACTCTTCTGCTCCTCAACATGGTGTGGTTTCTCAACTTGAGACTCACAGCCTGGTGGGGGTTTTCATTAATTCTGGGGTAAGGAACGCTCTATGAGACAGGATCACTGTAATAGGAGGTATTAGGTACTCCCAATACAAAATAGGCATTTCTGCAGTAAAAGGACATTGAGACAGTGCTCCAAACAATGCAAGGAACAGAAGATACACCATGCTTTGAGGATAGACAGAACATTGAAAAGGCTTTTTCTCCCAGAGAGGTACATGCTGACAAAACAGTGCATACAATGAAACAAAAAATGTTTCTCTTTAAACTGTATTAAACAAATGACAAAAATGAGAATGAAGTCCCCAGCATTGCCAATTTTAAAAATTAATTTTGACTATTGAGATTTATTTTTAAAAAAATCTATGCATGTGCACACAGAGAAATCAGGAAAGGGCTGGATAAGTGAAACACTGCCAAGCTTTATGAACTTTTGTTAGTGAGTGCAGGTGAGCTTTTCATCAGGAAAGGGGAAAAAATAAGGATTCAGCTAATCAAGTATTTTTAAGTGCCTCATGGAAAAGCAACAGGCATGAGCCCTAACATTCTCTGAAGTAAACAGAGAGAACTACCTCTGAAACCATCAAAGCAAAAAACCCGTTCTCTTCTCAAAACATGATTTGCAGCATTTTAATCTAATTTTAACAAGCTTGAAAGCCCTTGAATCAGAAAGCATTCATTTTCCTTCAGCCTTCCATGTTCAGTCAGTGACATCTGTATCATTACTGCCTTTAGAGTTGATTTTTATCAGTAGGAACTGTTGATTTTTACTGTACCCAGGGACAAAAACTTTACAAAAAAATCTTCAACAAAAATTACACCTTAAAACTCTAACCATTCTAGAGCGAGCTACTTACCACCATGTCATGCAAATTTATGATCCTAAGGTCTTTACCCCCTTTACTGTAGTAACACCACCATTATTTACACATGGACTTGTGAAAAGGGTGCCGGTGAATGCACAGCTCAGCCATGCACACAGGCTTTCCAGATCTCGTAACATTTTAAAGAAAGTGCTTACTGCTTTTAATAACAAACAACATAAACCAAGCTTATTCTACATGCTCTTTATAGAACGCAGAATTAGAACAGAAGACAAAATACTCTGAATAGTTCTGCTACATGTCACCCGAAGTAGGCATTTTATTCACACGATGCCTTTGATTGTTAACTAGAAATTCTGTATTTTAAAATATCAATGGCGCTACACAGCCTAACCATAGGGAAAAATGCAGAAGATTCCTTTGCTCAGGATCCACATGTTGCACAATTATTTCCCTTATAAATAAGTAAATAAGATATGTGCCCTTATCTAGGCATATTTCAGCAACTATAGAAACTAAGGAAACAGAAGAGGAAAGATTTTGCTAATGTCAATTTTCTAGGATTTAAATTTCCTTCTTTCCCAGAACTTGACAGTACAAGAAAAAATTTCCCTAATGTAGTTTGACTGAAAGCAGAGTCTGCTGCTACCCACATTTGAGAAAAGTTACACACCATTCTAAGCTTTGGGTCCTCATGATGTTAACCCTGCGTCTGTGACTTACCATCAGAAAACCCAAACCCACCATCAACAAGTAGGAGGCACCACCAAGCAGCTGGGTTTCTGACAAAAGAACTGTTCTCCTACCACTGGTGTCCAACAGCAGCTAACAAAAGAAAGGCCTATACACTAAAAAATCGTTCCAGAAGATTCAATTTCCCTCATATATTTAAGGTTTCTCTTATTTCATATGGGGAAGAGAATCAATACCCTAAATGAAGAGAAAAGATACGTGCTAAAATGTACAGAAGCTGCCCTAAGAAACTACCCTGTTCAGAGGGAGAGAAGCATTATTGGAAGACTAAAAGGGACTTTGGCTTCCTTCACTTTATTACATGCTTGAACAGAGAACCTCTTTCCGTCACAATCCCTGCCCTTTCCTGCTGGTAACAACAATGCTGCTGCATCACGGGGATTCTCCAATGGCCCACATTCTTGTGCACAAGACTAAGTGACACCCGACTCCCTCACACAAGTGTGGAAGTCAGGAAATACTTGGATTGTTAATTTGTTTTTCATCACTAGAAGTTAAATTGCAGCAATTAAAATTTTGTTCTAAAGTCACTTCTGACAGCAGACTAATGGCTCATTATAACAAATGAGATTAGTTAAACAAACAGGGTATTTGACAGAATTTATAGGTCAGACATACTTTTTTTCTTTTAAAGAACTGTTCCAGAAATAGCTACAGTTCATGCTAATTGCATATAAATCATACTGATGAGATCTGAATCACTAGTTTTCAATATTCAAAATCAGGTCTGCTTCATCAGTTGAACTGATCAATGTAATTCTTGCTCTCTGAGTACCCAGTAAACCACTGGGGCTTTAAACTCTCAGAAAAAAAGTGGAAAGCACACTATGCCCAAGGGCACTGTAATTAAATAAGGCCAGATATTTTTTTGTGTGCTTAAAATGTTTTCTATTCTTCTCTCCTGCTTGTCTTCCTGATCCTGGAGCCTCCCAGAAGAAACTTCCAGTGATTATGGAGACTCTTTATGTTTGTCTGTTTATTGTGGGACAGAAGAAGATAGAATTGAAAACACCTCTGCTTCTTAGAAGGAGGACCAATAAACAGCTTTCACATCGGTCTCACCCATTTTCCATTTGACTTTCTCTGATCACCACCAAGTACTTACATGTACAGATAGAGAAGTCAGAAAGAAACTTGTGGCATGAATGATACTGCTTCAGAAAGGATAGAGCTTCTTCAATTAATAGAAGCTGCAACACAAACACCAGTGCAAACAGAAACCAGTCCTACAAATATTCAGGGGTGAAAATACAGGTCCTGAAGCAGTTTGGTCTAGTAATACTAGTCCCATTTGGCAAACTAATTCACAAATCATTGTTTTTTCACCCTTTGCTGGGTTCTAATGATTACACTCAGCATTGCCAATGCTGCTCTGTGGAGAAAATTCTGTCTAGTTTTGCGTGCCCTTTAATCATAAAGCAAAATAATAGATTGATAAGATTTTTCAAACTACTAACATGCAACCCTTTCATTATGCTCATCTGTCTATATCTGATCTCAGCTCTGTATAGCTCAAGCAATGTATAGCTCAAGCTCTGTATAGCTCAAGCAAGTAAATGCAAATACAGCAAACCTAAAACTTTCAGTTACATGTTGACATTTCTGCAGCTACTGAAATTTCTCCTCCAGTTTTTCTTTCATACAACTGATATTTAGCATGCACTACAGTGGTCAGTGGGATGGTGCCTGTTAGGAAGGCCTATGACCTATGGGTGATTTGAGACAATGGCAGCACTAGGCATAAATCATCTTCAGAGAACATTTGCTAATGGATATGGGCTTAAACCAAAACCAATGCTGTCTAGGCCATTCAGATATCAATTATTCAAACTCCATACCTGCAATATCCTATGTAGGTATTGGCTCCTACATCAACTTGCCACTTTCCATGTTTTCTTCATCTATTTATTCCAAAATTTTATATCCCAGGTCACTGACAAAAACTAGACTCTAGGAAAGGCTGACATAAAAGAAAACCCTATAGGAGAAAATTCCCAAGAGTTTGAGCAAGTTTGAGCTGCTGTTGAGTAGGAGAAAAATTAAAAATTAAAATTGTCTGACATGACCTTTCTGCTGTCATTGTAAAGGATGACTGAATGTGGACAAGTAGTTGGAACAGCAAGGAATGAATCAGAGTTCCTTTTATCCAGAGATTACCTAAATCTGGACACTATTACGCACAAACCCGTAAGTGCTTTTGCAACTAGTCTTCATATTCATCCAACTACAACATGGACAAAGTTAATTTAGCAACTCTGTGATAAGACAACCCAAGAAGAGGCTTCCTCCTCATTCTCTGGGAAGACAGGAGATAGGTGAGTCAGGACTGCTCAATTCAGAGTAGACATAACTGCTCGATCTTGCTGCGTTTCAGCTGCCTCATTTGTAGCAACTGCCTAAGGATATCTGGGTACTTGATGAGTATGGGATTGAAAGTTAATACTGAGAATAAAAATTTTAAAATGGTGAACCAAAAGTACCATCAAACACATTCCAGAACCTACTGGAACCGGTGGGAGAATCAAGTCGTCTACTTTGCCTGTAACTACGTCTGTTAGGTAAGCTTAGATCACTGCTGTTGACCGGTGTATGCAGAATAATCAATGCCTGCAATGACTAACTAGAACTGACAGGCTCCTCTTACCATGTGCACTTTGTGAGCCAGAATGAGAATTCCTTCATCTCATCTCATTTGCAGTCTTGCCTCAAAGGTTTCTGTTCTTTTCTGCAAGGTCCTTCTGATTTGTCCCACAGAAAAAAATCCCCATATGAACTCTAAGGGACCTGATCCTATGTGAAAATGTCAATTTAAAACTGCTTTCTCACTTAACCATTCTTAGCAAGATCTCAGATATGAACCAAACGTCTGGTGGAGGCATTTGCCCCACAGACTGTTTTTAATTAAATGCTTCTGTAATGATATTAAACAGAGCTTCAGTGGCATTAGAATACTGCAGAAGTGATTAATCCTAGTGAAATTATTTCCTATGTAATTCATAAACTTTATTTCTACTAACTGGAAGAATTCCATATGTGTTAAAACAACAACTACTTAAATATTTAAAGATGAAAAAATGCCAGATGACAGAAAAGTCAGAGAAAAAACCCTGATATTGTATTTTTGAGGATAATATTCAAATAAGAAAAGCTGTTGAGAGACTTTATTAGCAACTAGGAACTGCCTACCAGCAGGTCTGTTCTCATAAAGTTATAAATTCAGTATCTTTGTAGGCATATAAGAGAAGAAATCGGGCCTGGAAAGAGTATCTGAAAGGATGCAAAATAGTAAACACCACTCATAAAATAAAATTTGTTCACTTAAGTAGCAGAAGTAACTGCTGAAAATCTATTACTTGAACTCTAATTTTACTGGCTAACAAAGCAATTAATTCATCTGTCGAGACTGCTATTACTTTATAATACACCTACTGGTACTTTTGCTGTATAGGCATGAAAAAAATAAATCAAAAGGAGACTCATGCACCCAGTTCCCCAAGCTCACGCTATCTGCTGATGTGGGCTTCAACTACTTATATTTCATCTTATATATTGAGACGTTCAAGGCAATTATTTTACAGCTATTCTAAACTCAAAACACAAATAACCTTCTTTTAGAATCATATACAAGCGAGTTTTTCCCTAATTATAACTCTTGCTGCTTCTAGACTCATGCTTTAAACTACAGGAATAAACAAGAGCATTCCCTGTCACCAAAATAGCATTGTCTAAAGAGTTGCTTCAAATCATACCTGTTCAAAAATGAGGTATCTAATCTCTAAGAGAAACCAACACACTAAAGGAGATGAGAGAGTTAAAACATATATTTACACAAAGATATATTTTACTTTCAAAAAAAATATACAACAACACATGCCTAACTACTGTAGGTATATTTTTAAATATCCTTCACTCAGATTAAACTCTGTTAAAGTGTGCATAGACCAAGGCATTAGAAAAATTAAAAAGACTTCTTATTTTATTATTTTTGTAAAAACAATCTTGAAAACTTTATATTGTCTAGATTTACAGAGTCCTGTAACTTGTTCATCAGTACTTATGTAAATGGATTCATCATTGCTGCGTGGATGTACTGCATGATGCAGGCCACCAGCAGTGACCTGCAGTTCAGTCAGTGCTGCTGTTCAGCACTTAAAAATTCTCACATTTAGTTCCATTCTTCCACAAGAAAAATATACAAAAGTTAAAATTAAGGCCAGTCATAGAGAGCACGTTTTGTCTCCCAGATCTAGTAACTGTAGGGACACTTTCCATACAGAAGACCTTTCATCTGGATTTTCTTAATTAACTTGGAGAAACTAAAATCAGATTTTATTAGGATATAGCCTTAATTCTCAATACTTTTAGCTTGTGAAAAGGCAGTACACACGGAATTAATCTCTTTGTCCTTCTGCACGTGTGAAAATCCTGCTACTTTATGTATAGCACAAAAGACAATGAGCCTGGACCAGTTAGTCCCATCATTCTCAATGTCAGGGGATGAAAAATTTATGAGGTGGCACTACTAAAAAAATAGCCCACAACATACTAATTGGATCCTGCACAGACAAAGATTTTTCATGATCAAAGCAAAAAATAAAATTAAACAGCCACCATCTCCAAACCACCCACCAAAAATAACCCACAACAGAACTTTGATGTCTCTATAATAATCCCACTGAAAGAATAAGGGGAAAAAAATCTCCTGCAATTAATCTTTAAATCACACTGATAAAGGATAGAAAGGATTGACTTGTGAGGAATACTCATACCACTCTTCACCAGAGCTGTTTCAATCAAAATTTTTTCACTTGAATTATGTCTTTCATCTCGTTCTCTTTCTTGCCCAAGTAAGAGTTTGGAGTTTCAAAATCTCCATCACCAAATCAGCCTGTTGAACCCATTGAAGAACAAGCCAATACTTGTCATTTTTACTTTGCACATGCCTAATGTGTATCCTCAGTTCATCAGATAAGATTGTAAAATGAGTTATGAAGATGAGTAGAACACATTCTTGCTATGAAAAGATTTTCCAGCACATTTAAAGATTTCAACAAGTCTTGGTCTTGAATATCAAGCTGCCTGCATTTGGCTGCAAGTTTATTTTTTTTCACCTAACTCTGTTGAGGCACTCATAAGTTGCTCTCCTCATATGGGAGAGAAAAAAGATTGTAAGAGACATACAAAAGAGCAAACTGTACCTACTTAATTCAATTTTTGTTTGTTTTGTCAAAACAACTATTCAAGTGTCAAAGAAGCTACAACACACACCTAAAATATGACTTCATACAAACAACAGGTGAGGGTATGAAGTCTTAAAAAGGTACCTAAATCAGTAAAAATTTTCCTCTCCTCCTGCCTTTCAGGGGAGATGCTTAGTGTTTAAGTGCCGCTGAGACTTATTGTGTTCTAACATCCTTTCCCTCTGGCTGGTCTGTATAATGATAACATTTGATAGCGCCCATGTGCTGAAATTATTACCAAATGCTCATCACAAGTCCCAGAAGATGCAACCACTCTAATGAGCAATCACAGTATCCCCTGGTCCCTAGCAGCTGAAGACCTGCACACCATCTTCATCACTGAGGCCAACAGACACATCCTCCTCTACCTCCTCCTCAAGCTGAAGGCTTCCAAAGGAGTACTTATTTCTAGGCATAGGAGAGGAGCTCAGCACAATGGGATTTCCAAACACCAGGGGATGAGTGAAGGGGTTAATGATTTCCGAGTCAGAGTCACTAGATTCTGTCCCACTGCTGGTGGAGCCCTCCATCATCTGGATTGCAGCCATGTGATCCATCACACCACTGGCACGCAGCGACTGCATGACTGGGCTCTGCTTTGACTGTGCCCCAGCTGGCATACCATTGGCCATCATTTTGCCTTCTGGAGAAGACATCTTAGCCAACCCACCTCCTTTACAATACCTCTCTGATCTATAGTCTGGCCCAGGGGTTGAGGATATCTGGCTTAGGATAAACGGATCTGTGACTGATTTATTGCCAGGATTTTGGGTTTTCTGTGCACGAGGCCGCTGAGAACCTGGAGAATATCTGCAATAGCCATGGCAGTTACTGGCATGGTTATCCTCCTCCCCAGCCCTTACCCTGCAGTCATGGCCATTTTCTGAGACATAACCCTGAGAGCCAGTTCTACTCAGGCTCATGTTAGGGCTTGACCCTTTGCTACTGGGAGGCAATGGAGTGGCCAGCGGACTACGGCTCCCTGGCCCTCTAAACATTTCATCAACCAGAGAGCTATGCCTTGGCATCCTGGGGCTTCCCCCAGTGTAGAAGGAGAGATTAGCTGTGTTATCATCAAGGTACTCTTCAGAGAGATTCTGGGAAGACTTTAGAGAAGCTGAGGAATCCCTATATCTAGTTCTATTGCGATTTTCATCTCTGTAGTGAATATAGGCACCACTGGTCAAATCACCCTCATAATTGTCATTTGTTTGGGAATATGACCGGGTTATTTGTCCTCTGAGGAGATCATACTCGCTATCTACATCACTGCAGTCAATGAAAGGAATGGAGGTGCTGCTGCCATGAGCAGCCCTGGAAGCTGGACCTGTGCTTGGTTGCTGTGATTGAGATCTGTTCTGCTGCATCTTGTCCTTAGCAGGTTCCTCTTCTTCCTCCACTGTGGACACCACTGCTCCATCCACCTTTCTGCCTTCCTTTGGACTCTTCTTCAAGGAAGGGCTCTTGTGCTGTCCAGTGTCTTCTGTTGAGGCTTTCAACTCCTTTTCTTGCCGGCAGCTCTGCACTGCTACAGCATCATTGTCGTCTCCATAGGCTCTAGCACTCTGGAAAGATAATAGAGGGAAGGCAAGAGGGAGACAAAGGGGGAGGAAGGGGTGAGAGGGGAGAGGTTTGGGAGGGATGGGAGCCAGAGGGAAAAGGTTACATGTAATTACACACCAGAATTTTGCACTGCATCTGCAGCAACATAGGAGTCTATTGAAAACAGAAGAGGTAACTCAAGCTTCAAAATTAATTAGAATTATAAAAAAATAAAAAGAGGTTTCTGATCTTGAAGAATAGAAAAAATACATAAGCAAGGGAAGAGAAGGTAGACAGACTGTACTGATAATGTAAAACAATGTATTTGAGGTGTTTCGATGCCCTAAGGCAGCCATCAACACTCTAAGAACATCAACCTGTTCACACTACTCTGAGAAGCTGGAAGGAAAGATAAAAACAAAAGGAAAATTCTGCAGAGCCTACTTAGGTACACTAAAATGTCATGTGTGGGCTTTTGAGCACACCACATTGACTCCCTGGAGAATACCTGCCACTAGTTCATAGGCCGGCTCTTCTGCACACAAAAATACATTGCACCTGCCCAGTAGCCATGTTCCATGTACCTGAGCTTGTCCTAACAATATTAAAATGCTATGAGGTATCTGAAATGGGCTCCATTTATAACAGAATTCTCTGACATTCCTAGACTCACAGAAAGAATAGAGTCCATGAATATCAAAAGGAAGCAATGCGTGGAAGGTGAGTGATTCGTGGAGCATTCTTAAAGACATTAACCTAGTAGCTTGCTCCTGCCATTTAAGCTCTAGCTAACGTAAGGTTATGTGATCAAAGATTCACCTCCACAAACACAGATGACCATGGAGGAAATATTGTCAGGTGGAGGAAACTTAATAACCTAGTCACGAAAATGGAATTTCCTGACCTGGCTCCTCTGGAGGCTTTCCCAGCGGAGCCATCAGCCCATGTGTTCGGTGAACTTGGCATGCCAGCAACTGGAGAGACCAGAGCGTGTGCACACTGGTTAGGTGGGTAGGTAAAGGTGTAACTGCCAGCAAACATTAAACTGGACTAGTTGGTGAGTAGGATAATAGAGTTGGGAGCCAAGTACTGGAGCAGCCATAAGTCAGCCCAGACACTGGAAAGACTATAAGGCCTGAGGGTCAGCTACTGGCAATGCCCCAAATCTGTACCAGATATTGCAGCAACGTCTTTGCATGTGTGTGTCTCTCTGCAAGAGGTAATAACCAAGAATCAGAGGATCCAAGTACCAGTTACTGGATAGACTAAGATGAATTACTGGAGGAACCCACGGAGTGTGTGTGAATGTGTGTGTGTCTGTAGATTTGAGTCCCAGGAACTGGAGTGGGGCTTAAAGCCTTCATTGATCATATGTGCAGGTAACAGACACTGCAAGACCTGGAGATCCAAAGACCTGCTACTGGATAGACTATCTAAGACCAGTGGCAGAAGGGAACCGTATCACATGTATGTATACATATCTTCCACTAATGGACTTTCATCCAGGTAAGCCAAAGAGTGGAACAGAGTGAGGCCACTAGCACTGTTTGTGCTTGTGGGAGTGCTGTTCTCTGTTTGTGTTTACTGCTGTTGCTGACTGTGTGGGTATGTGCATATATAATATGTATAATATATATATATATATAATACAATGTGTGCATTCATGGGAGTGCCTATAGTGCATACATGCTCAACCTTACTTCCAGCTGGACCTGGGAACATGCAGCTGCTGCAGCCTCACCACTACTGGGCTATTGGCTTTGCAAACTCCTAAAACATAACAACTATTAACGTAAAATAAATATATAAGGTATCTAGCACGGATAACGGCCAAGAAGTCAAGAGCTGTAATTTTTTCTCAGGAAACAATTGTTCTCCTCCCTGGCTACTACAACCTAACACCTTGAAATGGGCACCCAAGACCTTGCAGTGAAGGGAAATAATCACACTTTCCCCAGATGCAATAACCAGCTACAACCTAGGACCCTGGCAGTAACACTGCGGATTGCAATATTTCAGATGGTCATTATTACAGCTCAGACAAACTCACTATTTATAGTTGTCTGCTTGTCTGTAAGCAATGCTGTTTCACTCCGCAGAACCCAAAGCTTATGACACCCAGGGCTCCTCAGGTCCCAGTTAACTAGTGAGTGAGCAGAAAACTATGTTCCTAGGGTTTCAAAGCAGCAATCAGTGGAGGGTAATCTAACAAGAAACGCTTAAAAAGGAATGATCCAAGGTTTCATCAACATCACTGACTTGTTTTGGCACCTCTGTATGCTGTTCTGAAGGCTGTGCAGTCAGACTCCTGATGGAATGAATCTTGCTGTGTTTCCTGGAGATAAAAGGAAAATCACATAAGGAGCTATTTCAGGGTTTTTTCTACAAAGAGGAATCAAGAGACAAGCCTCTTTGAAAACAAACCCTTTGAATAACAGCTTTCATAAAAGTTTGCTCCAAATCAGACTAACATTCCTCCTTTCTCCACCATTTAAATGTGCTATGCCTTGAAAACATACCATTGTAAGAAAAGGGAGAGGCACTGAAGCAAAAATGGTCTTTCATGTAAACATTAATAATAAGCAATGAACTGCTGTCGTGGTCTTTGTGGCATTTTGGCCATAACTTTCAGCTCACCATGAGAAAGATGAGTACAGACAGAACCGGCTCTAGCAAGCTGGAAGAGTTTCAGTTTCCCTGGAGACCTCTCCCTTGAGGCTGCCTATACTTTTCCTGTTAGTTTCAGTATGGCTGTTCACATAAATTAACCACATGCCACCAAAGAGGGTGCAAATCAAACTGGGAGAAAGTTATCTGCAATGGTAGGACAGTCATTGCTGAAAAACAGATTGAAAAGTAATGATTTTAAGTGAGCTATAAGCTATGAAACTTCTGCCAAAACATTCAGGACCACAGAGATAGTTATACATGTGATAAACTGTCAAACCAGCAAAGAAGAAATGTTTTAGTTAGACTGGTGCCAAGATCTCAAAATATAACTATCTGGAAATCATGACTTTTCTTTGATTAAAACATATTAGGATAGTTAATTTATTTCTTCTCACCTTTCAAACTGCACTTTTTTGTGCCCTCCTTCCTTAACATAGTCAAGAACTTGCTTCTGAGTCCGACCACTGGAAGAGAACCACAGTTAAAATATTTAATACGATATATACCAGCTGGTCATCATAAACATGTATATAGCCTGCATATGAAGTCACAGCAACCAGAAGAGTATATGTCACAATCAGCAGAAACTGATGTTAAGATCATAAGAAAAGGGACCTGGTCAGATACGCACGGATTTTTACCATTTTGTGCGTTACTTGCCTCTTTTTTTTCTATGGAGCTACTTTTTGATGTCATTTCAGAACTGCCTCAATTCAGTTGTGTGCCCTCTATAGGGTACTATATGGGAAGTCACCACAATGGAAAGGGAAGCAAGAGTTAAGTTTTCCTCTCATGAAAAAAAATATTCTTGAATCCTTTTTAGTCAAATACCAGCCAAATCTGGTATCAGTAAAACCTGGAACCAAGATGAAAACCCTTGAAATGCATTTCATTACTCAATTACTAGTATAAAACACACCGTTTGTGCACAGCTTTAGGCTGGAGATCCCTTTCTGTCCTTCTGCTACAGGGCATGAGGAAGTAGTGAGAAAGCCCAGTACCATGTATTGTGCAAAGTTATAAACTCCAAAGCGAACAGAGAGCAGCACAGGAAATCCACACCTCAAGAATGCTCAATGAGAGCCAAATCCTTCCAATTCATTAGAGGCTTTCAAGGCCTGGAAAAAGTTACTGAATGTAGTAGCACAGAACACAGTGAGTGGAGGATGTAGACAAAACCTGCTTTCCAAACTAGGAGTTAAGTTGAATGCACCTACAGTTTTCTATTTACTCAGGCAGAAACTTAACAAGTTATAGCTTGTTTACACAACATAATTCTTTCCATCTTAATTAATTGACTTTGCAGGCAGCAAACATAGTGGGAAGAGAGTTAGAATGGCTATATATACTATGTTGTTGTGCAAGGCACCTAAAGTGCACCATTTATCTCAGCAGAGATTGTTTCTGGCTGTTCAGCTTATATCAGCTTTGCAAACAAAATAAACTGTATGAATAAAAGGATTTCCCCCCCGGCATACACAATACAATATCTACAATGATGCTTTTGCCAGTGTAAGGAAAAAAAAACAAATCAACAGCCCAACTAGTAAAAACTTCTTTACAAATACAAATCTCTACTCTGATACATAGGAAAGATCCCATCCTAGAAGCAGAGGATTCAAAGAGTGCCAAAAAATTGCTAGCTAGTGTTGCTTAGGACACAGGTGAATTTTCTTACGTGAAACCAGCTGGAACCTGCATACTTTATACTTTACCTTCAGAAAGCTACTTTGCAACAGCTACTACAAAATTACTGCAAGGTTTTCTTCTACGGTGTTCTTTGCAATGTTCTGACTGAGAAGATGTAATGGAAAACATAAAGGAACAAACTAAAAGCTGAAAATAACAAGTTTCATCCTAGACCACTATGGATGTGATTTTGAAATGGAGAGGCAACAAATGTGGAAAGTAGAATACAGGTCTTACCTGAACCTAAATGAAGAACCTCTGGAAAAAAGAACAGGTTTAGGCTTTGGTTTAGGTTCTTCAAAAAGCCTGAAAAAGGCATGATGCTCCACACAGATCTTCCAGAAAGACTTGCAAAAATCTCGACTGGCCATAAGGAATTCCAGGGTGTCCTGGAA
The DNA here is from genome assembly GCA_013396755.1 of Sclerurus mexicanus. NCBI lineage: Eukaryota > Metazoa > Chordata > Aves > Passeriformes > Furnariidae > Sclerurus > Sclerurus mexicanus. The sequence goes on along the minus strand of VWZF01003562.1, from coordinate 510,146 downwards.
TGAACTCTGAAAATTGGGATAGCATTTGCAGTGTAAGCGGGCAAGCAACATACATTAGAGAAATGCATTGACAAATCAGGTGCTATGCTACAAAAAAAAAACCAAACCAGCTTTTCTTTTTTCCAACTTATTGTCTTCAAGCTTAACAGGCCTTATCCTTCCTGCTTTGAGACATCACTGATCTGCTTGTCAGCATCAAAAGTATTGCTCAAACTTCCCTTCATTGACAAATATGACAGAGATGAAGCAGTGGTTTGAATATTAAATAAAAAAAGCTGTTTACATGCTATAATTCAAGAATTGATGATACAGTACCAGAGTCGCAGCCAGAAGATGACTCTAGGACATTCTATTATGATAGATTCAGTTTATGTTTCCTGCTCACCTGAGATGAGATCAGGCTGATGTGCACAGTACCAACAGTGAACACAAGCAATTAATTAAAAATCAATTAGAAATACATATTCATGACACGATAAAAACTGTATGTGATCTGTGAGCAGAAATTCAACAAATAACATTTTACCAAATTCAGCAACTCCTGACAAGGACTTACATTCACATCAGGGCGTAGTTTGATAAGAAAACGTTTCCTCTTGAAGCTCAGCTTTCGAACTTTAGCCCAGTTGAAGGCATTGATCTTGGTGTGACCCTACAGAGAACAAAGCCACCAGAGTTCAATCATTTCAGATCTAAATGAAGAAATCTAAGCCACTGAAGAAAGACTGTCATAAATTAATCATCTATTCACTGTACTTGAAATGATGGTATTTCTTATCATTCATCTTCTGATAAAGCAAAACATAAACATCTGGTGCTGCAACAGAAGGCAGGCACTCATGGTCAAACTCATGCATATAGGACTAGGTGTACTGAGTTACTGAGAAAATATCCAACCCATTATCACTGCACAAGACAGAGTGCACTGGTGTTTGCCCAGATGATGCTATCTTGTGCCACTATGAAGACTCAGATTTTCAGTGGACTAAATCACCTTCCCAAGGTGCCTCACACTCTTTCCACCAGCTACAGAGAATGCAGGGAATCCAGGCACAGTTTGATGAGGTAATTTCCTCCCTCTTTATGTGTCTATGGGGCAAAATAAATATCCCTTTAAATATTACTTAACTGTGGAAAAAACAAGCAGCTACAAGTTTTGCATTGGAAGTACAAAATACTGCACGTATTTTGACCTTTCATGGGGAACACCAGAAGCAAAAGCAGTCCAAACAAATTACTTGTCTCTGAAGTCACAAAACGCTTTTCTGAAAAAAGCAACCACTACCATAAGAAAACAGCAAGAAAGAAATTACCTTCATAATACTCCAACTCCCAGCCACTGTATCATTAACCCCTACACTCCAGAAGTTTCATTCTTAATCTATGTTAGTGGGTAGTAGAGGTATTATTTTAAAATATTCATTACAGCAGTTTGTTCAGTAACAACTTCAATACAAACATGCCTACAGCACAGCACAGTATTTTCAGAGAACTACTACGGGATTGCTAAATGCAGAAACCCACGCTGACAGAGGCGCCATCACCAGACGGCTGTAGGAGTAATGACAGTGTAATGATCTCTGCTAAGTCAACCAGCTGTCTAAGAATCACATAATTAATCTCCTTAGAATAATCAGCAGCACTGACAGTGATTTCTAAATAAATGGCAGGCTTTAAAATAAGTCTGACTACAGCTTATGCTATTTGTGAGTGAACCTTTATTTTCATTGAGGTCATTCTAATGAGATCCTCATATTTCAATTTTTATCAGTTATATCCAAAATAAAAAAAATGAACTTAGGGCTCTTGACCTACGAAGTGGCTGAAGGAAAACTTAAGCCTACTGACAGACGCCAATTGCTGGGCAGACTCCAGCAGGTCAGAGAGCCTGACTTCCTTTTCAGCATTCAGTCAAAGAGCTTGAACCAGTAAACTTTCCAAGCTTTCCAGAAACTTTAAAAACAAACCAAACCAAACCACTTTTGAAAGTTAGGTCACACATTAGGTCAAGAAGAGATGACTGACTTTTAGAACTTGATAAATCGAGCCTTGGGCTTTCAACCCACAGGTTTACCGAAGAATCTCAGCTGTCTGCTGGGCGTCAGTGAGGTCCATGCAGTTTTGTTTTGGACACATACTTTCACCTTGTAAGACAGTGTTAATTTATAAGATTTGGCAGTTCATTAGTTCAGTTGATGAAAACACTGGGGAGGAGCAGGGGAAGGGCCTGAACTTACAATTACTTGAATTACGTGAATTTCCAACAACATACTAGTGTTGTCACGCTTCAGTTTTGGGGTTTTAATAGCAACACATTTAGTTATCAGGGATTTATTTGATTTTGCTGACTTTTTGTTTGTTTGTTTGGGTGGTTGGTTTTTGTTGCTTTCTTTTTTTAAATTTTGATCTCAGAGCATTTGGGTCAGACATTTCTGGGTTTGTTTGTTGCTGTTACTCTTCTTTATGAAAAGTCTCAGTACTTTATAAGGTTGGAAACACTAACGTTTTAATTACAGTCAAACAGTTAAAATGAATAACCTTACTGACAACAGTACAAAGGGATGTTTTAAAGAACAGTTTACTTACTGTTTTTAACACAGAATGAGGTAAGTAGCATCTGAAAGTAGATGCAGTTTACACCAGCCGACTACCTGCACCTTCACCACTGTAAAAGCCCAATTTGTTACTTATGTAAGGGGAACTGAAGAACAAGAATTTGATAAATTTCCCAGTGATGCTTCATAAACATTTACTAGGCTTTCCTGGAGTAGGAAAGGATAGGAAAGAAATAGAAGGGAAATACTTTGGATCTTAAGGGAAAGAAGTAAATTCATGGATTCAGCAAAGGTACAATGGTCAAGACTGGTGAAGGAAATTGTAAAAACTCTGACAAAATAACACTACAGAGAGCTTACATTCATTACCTTCATCCTTTTCCATGTACTCCAGTTGTCTGTTGTTTTACCTGTCTCTGATTCATACCCATTTAGTATGCACCATGCCTGCAAGACCTACCTGCTCCTATATGTAGGAGGTGTAGGAGCAGGACCAACTTGCAAATGGTGAGCTACGGATCAGTTTGCATCTTGAACAGCACATTGTGGATGCAGATAAGAGTTCTGCCCTGTGCATGCAAATAAGGTAACAGTCCCTGGGAGCAAAGGACCTAAAGCAGCTATAACAGGTTTAAGGTAATTGTTAGAAAAAATTTGGAAGTTGCTGATTTTTCCCAGCCAGATACTTCCAGACATGGCTGAGGGCTTGAATTCTTACTGTCGTAAATCTCTCTGCTTTATGAAGTACAAAATCATGTCCTGAGCAGCTCTAACCTGAAACACCAGAATGCCCGTGTTGGCAACAGCCAGGTTGATTTTTGTCCCTTCCCTGTCCTTGGCTGGATGCAAGCGTATTCCGTACATTTCCAGACGACGAGCAATCTCCAAAAGCTGGAAGTCAGACTCTGCTGGTGTCTGTCCCCTTGAGAAAGAAAACAGAGAATACACAGAAATTTGTCACACCTTTTAATAGAGATCAAAAGGTCCTTCAGAGAACAAAGAGAGATTTGATCAAAGAGACTGAAAACTGTCAGAAGCATAATATCTGTATGGTTTTATTATGTCCCCAGACTTACATCAGCTAGAACAACAACTTAGTCTAAACCAATACCAAGAATACATAGATTTTACAGTCTATGAGAAATTCTGATTGTTCTAATTCTGAGACACTTGATACAGCTAGATTTTGAACCATTAACTTTAACAGAATTTACTACCTCCCTTTGTATTTTCCATTGGAAAAATTGATGTATTTCTAAAAAGAAATTGATGAATGGAAGTGTGTAAGGATGTTGTTAATTGCAAAAGTGAATGTAATACCATGATAAAATAAAAGACATGAAAACCTTACCATAAATGTTGGGAAGCCATAAGTACCACATTAATTGTGATGAAAGTATGAAAAACTGATTATTACTACTCATCTATAATTCAATAAATCTAGCTCAAAAATTAAACTGTCCAAGTCTTGAAGTGTTCTCGACAGAAAAAAACCCACCCTTCTACACATTATCTGTAACTCTGTTAATCTTCTTACTACTGGTCTTTTCTCTAGATCTTAGGATACCAATTTCCATCATCATCTTGAATTCTATTCCCCCAAATTGCTAGAACCATCATCAAACCCCTTCTTCACCCATCTCAAAATACATCATGAAAAGGTGAAAAGGCAACATTCAATGTCCTTGAAACCAAGAGACTACTGTCAGAAGTGCCTGACTAATCAGTCATGATTTGCAATCATACCTGCACAAAATCAGCAGTGAAGCATTTTGTATGAAATAGACTGTAAAATAACAGCATGCTTGAATGAGTATCAAATCAACTGCACTTTAAACATCTTGTTATGATGATGGGAGAAGGGCAGGAGTAATCTTCAGAAAGTTCATAGGCTTTAACAGGTTTTCAGAAGCAACCTTTGAGAAACTCCAAAATCCAAATCTCTTCTGCACTTATGATCTAGCATATACTTACGGCTAGAACTACTCTACAGGAAAAGAAAGCCAACAACAAGAACAAAAAAGTCTTACATGTGGTTACGGTGAAATTCCACGATTTTGTCTTCTAGTGCTTCTTGATGAGGTATATACTTGTTCTTCGCTAAGTGTTCACGATCTATGGTTTCATCAAAATCCCCAATCTCAGCTATGGAGAATTTTAAGAAAATACTATTAAAATACTATATTAAATGTGAATAATCTGGTCCATTGAAAAGTTCTAGACAGCTAGGAAGAGGGCAGAGAAGCAACCAGTTCCCTGTGTGCTGTTGTCATGGTTTTACAATTCAGATTCCCTCTACATTATCTACTACACATGACTTCCCTTCTCCCCTGTGTTGGTATTTGGCATGTGAGAAGAAGCCCAAGGATTCCTTCCGTCTACCACAACCAAGTAACTGTTGGATGTCAACTGAACAAATGAAGCCATCAGTGCTACCTTGATGGGATTAGGGCAGGGATAATAGGAAGGCCAGCACTAGTTCAGCAGAACCCATCCATTCATGATGCTCAGGTGTCCTTCCACAGAGCAGCCAAGCACAAGATTCCTCCCTATGCCCATGTCCCACGCTGTAATCTTTGAGGGAAAATCTGAAAGGTGGTTCTGTTTGCTTGTTCTAATGCAGGATCGCATTCCACCTTATGGGGTTATGAAACATTTGTCTTCCTCTAATTCTGCAGCAGTTTGAGACACATTCTGTTTCCCTCCTCCTCAAAGCTGCTCCCATCTGCTGCAGTTATTCAACACTGTGTGTGCGACAGTATGTCACACCCACCTTCCATTTTGCAGCCCATTCAATGAGATTTCCTTTTTTTTGGCAGGTGGGGAGGCGAGGGGCACGCAATCTATGTGTGGGTACCAAATTACTATCTTATTGCTTGCTATTCTTGGAATGCCTCTGAAAATCATCTTATTGGGTTTTTTTACTGAACAGGCATAGCAGCTTCTGCCTGCAAACCTGATGGAGTAATAGCAACGTCGCTGCAACAAAGGCTGCTACCTTGGTAACGTCAGTGAAATTAAAATACATTATCCTCAAATTAAATGCACGTTGTTGTCAGACACGTTGTTGCACAGTTGACCTAGGATATCACAGACCCAAGCCCAGATACACGTGCTTCACATTCACCTCATTCCACCCACGTAAATGAACCCTAATTCAGTTCTGTCCAAAACAAGCTGGTTTAGAAAAAGGGAAGGTTTCAGATGATGTTTAAAGCACTGAGGGTGCTTTCTGACAATGTTTGCCTGAGATCAGATGTACTTGAAAAGCAGAGTGGAAGCAATAGCCTTGTGTAGGCAGTGAAGATGAGGAATCAAAGCATCTGTGAATGACAGAGCAGTGGCTCTCTGACCCAAATTGCCTGCAGACACATGATGACATTTTATACTTTGGAGGTCACAGGTGGGAAAGAGTTGATAACTGAGACTGTCTGATTTCTGCCCCCTCACTCATCTCATCTGCTCTCAATAATTCCTTGAGACAGTAGAAATACTACAGCATATGTGAGAATTCCGCTTTTAAAAACTGTCCCATTTGACCCCATCTCAGAAACAGCTCCCTCCTTTCAGTTTTACTCATCCCAGAAACACAAATCTTTAGGGTTTGGTTTTGATCCTAACTCAAATAAAAGGCAAGTTTCTGTTCTTAATGAAGCCATAAGCCCACCTAATTTTGCAACACCTCAAATAATATGGGCCTAGATTCTTTAAAATGCAGTTCATAACCTGTATGTCCATGTACACAGCTGAGCTTGACACACCTCTGTGGCCTTCTTCAAAGCCAAGAGTAGAGAAGACTCTTAGTTCACCTCTACATGATTTCTATAATGTTCTCAGCATTTGTCAACTGCTAATCCACTATCAAAATTGTCTTCCTGGCTTTCAAGTTACTTCTGAATTTGTTCCCTCCTTATCCTCCTTTTCTACCTTAAATGCTTTTCTAGTAGCACTCCACCCAGAATGAGATGAAGTTATATTGCAAATATTGCCAGCCTCACATATAACTATTCTTCAAAATCTTCTCATGTGATTTAGTGAAAGATTTATTTACACTGCTGATCCTTTTTATCTTGCAAGTGCATTACACCGCGCTATATTCTGTCTGCATTTGCACTTCTGGTATGTCTAATACATTGTATTTCACCTCTTTTTCTCTTATCACAGAACCACAGAATTGCTTAGGTTGGAAAACAACTCCGAGATCATCAAGTCCACCACCAACTATGTCCCTAAGTGCCACATCTACACTTCTTTTAAATACCTCCAGTGATGGTGACTCAACCACTTCCCAGGGCAGCCTGTTCCAATGCCTGACAATCCCTTCTGTAAAGAAACTTTTCCTAGTATCTAATCTAAACCACCCCTGGCACAACTTGAGGCCATTTTCTCCAGTCTTATCAATTGTTACCTAGGAGAGAGGCTGATGCCCACCTCACTGCAACCTCCTGTCAGGTAGTTGTAGAGAGCAACAAGGCACCACTGAGACTCCTTTTCTTCAGGTTAAACACTCCCAGGTCCCTCAGTCACTCCTCAAAAAACTTGTGCTCCACATCCTTCACCAGTTCCATTGTCCTTCTCTGGACATGCTCCAGCACCTCGGGATTCAAGGTGCAGCCACACCACTCTCGAGTACAGTGGGATGGTCACTGCCCTGGTCCTGCTGGCCATACTACTACAAGTCAGTTCACCACCGGCCTTCCTGGCCACCTGGGCACACTGCTTGCTCACGGTCAGTCTGTCTTCTTAATTCACACACTCACTGTACTGCATCATTTGCCGTATCAGAATGTCCTCTCACTTCAAACACTTTCTACAATGCTTTTAAGGTATTTTTAAATAGAATGTTTCAAATAAAAATTTCATTCTGTAACGTACATGTTAATTCAGCAGAAACCTATTTGCTGTCATAATAACAGTCCATAGCATTGACATAAGCTTGTGTACATAATGGAAGGGCCTCCTGGAATCAGATATTCCCCATGGAAACTGCTCATTGGCACAGCATCAGTAAGACATACAATAACTAACCTGCATTCTCAATCTTTCCACTTTGATATCATTCCTCTTATCATCTCTTTCATTTTATTTTTTTTTTGCAGACAAATACATAATATTTCTTTTGCTACTGAATAATAAGATGGAGAGAAAATAAATAAAGACAGCCATGTGGGTAAGATACAGCTGTAGACTCTTTCCAGAGAAAATTTTCACAGAAAAATGTTCACGAGACCCAAGATGGATAAATAAAAAAGACAGTTTTGTCTTTTAGCAAAGACTTCTAGCAAAGGTTTCTAGCAAACACTGCTATGCAAAAAAGAAAGAGGGGAAAAATCATAAACAGCACAAAAAAAAAAGTCAGCTTGCAGTCAGGAGATGGCAAGGGGAAGCACTGCAGGTGCACCATGAGGCATAACATCCCTCTGCCCAAACTATCTCCTTTCCACATGATGAATCTGTTGCCTCTCTTCTGAAATGATTAAAAAAACACTGTTTTTCAGTGCAGACACAGCTTACCTTCCTCTCTGTTTAGGGAGAGCACTACTTGATTCCTACAATCCCAATTCAGAATCACTTTGCACCTCAAGCTTGCAAGTGAAAGGGACAAAGAAGTAGAGAGAGTTTCAAATGCAACATGATCACTTCCAGCAACCATGGAAAATTATTTAGTCCTACAGCATAATGCATCTGAGTAGCACAAGAGCAATGGTGATGATTTGCCATTTTTACACACCAGAAATGAGTGCTTATCACCAGCCTGCACAGGTGTGTCAAAGGTAAAACGGAGGCATTTTGAAAAAACACAGAATTAAATCTGACTATGGAGAAAAGGGAAACAGCTTGTAAAGGTGAAAGCATAATTCTATGTTTTATTCTTTTATGCTCTTGCTTTAGGAATACAAGTTAGCAGTTCTGCACTCTGAGCAGTGCAGACACCAGAGCTGTAAATGGTTAATTGAAGAACTTGAGTAATTAATAAGGTATGAGTAAGACCTGAAAGAAGATCTAAGTAGAAATCATAAGAAAAGCAATGCATTTAGAGTATAAGAGCTTAAGAGAGGATGACCATGAAGCAATACCTCAAATGAAGAGAGACACATGCATTAGAGTGTCCTCTCCTCAATGTATCTGGTGCACAGACATTTAGTAGGAAAACGCAGCCTCCTAGAATTCAGTGTAGCAAATGAGACTCAATTTCCCCCAAACGACCAAGACCTTTTTTCACTTGAAATGACAGCAAGTTAGAACTAGCTTAACCCAGGAAAGAAATAAAGTTGGTGTGCCGGACACTGTAATGGGACAAGCCAAAACACAAAAAACTCACTGGCCAAGGATTTTATTTTTTTTTAAGTCTGTGCTGCAAAAACACTCAGTTTTAAAATGGAATGAGAAGTACAGAATTTCACAGCTTCTTATTGCTACTCAGTCACACTGGGCAATCACAACCACAGCAAACAGAGAGCCATGAAATACCTGCTTTTCCAACAACTGATGAGAAAATGTCCTGATGCTCTAACAGACCATGACAAAGGATTGTGAGATTTATTTGTTTGTCCCTAAAGAGCTTCCTAATGTCCTTGTTGACTGTAATTTCCATACAACAGCATGACACTGGAAATATGCAATACTGAATTGTAGAATGACCATTCAAAACAATGTCAATTACAACCATTACACTTGCTACTAAGTGTTTTTTCCAAATGTTATTCTCAAGATGAGTATCCATATAGTCTTGAAATGGAAAACGTACACTGTTTTTCAAGTGATGTGGAAGCTAAAAGAAGCTTTGATGTGATAAACAAAGTTAATGCATGATTCTACTGAACTGTCTTATTGTGCATATTTTGCAATTAAAAAAAAATAAAAAAAATAAAGGCTTAAAATCTATTGTTGTTTTCCTTTCTTCCCTATCAGTTTCCTCTTAGGACTGCGATTTAGTCTGGCATTCTAAGCATGTTTATTTACTACATTCCCTAGACAGCATACAGGTCTCCAGGAATCTGAAGGCTCTGCTGACATGATGCAAAGTGTAATAAAACAGGAATTCAGAAGAATTCAACCTGTTTGCCACTGCCTACAAAGTCTACTTTTTAAATTATCTTTGTCAGCCCTTCAAATGCAGTGCTTTAAAAATGCAAATCCAGTGTCCAGAAGCTCTTCTTTATTTGAAATATTAAACTATCTGTATTTGAATGCCATCATACACAAGTACAATAAATTATCCACATGGCTTAAACCTGTCCCTACAGCAGCTTGTAACAGGTAATCCTGCAAAGCCTGTCCCACCAATCATCCTGTTTATCCTTCTGGGAAGAAGGAAAGAGGGAACTTACACTGCACTATGTGTGAGATTAGGAGGGCAGTGCTGGTATCGTTACACGTTAGCCTTCCCTGTGCCAGGTCCTGCTTCACTTGCAATGCAAATAGGTACCTGCAAAACAAAAGTGAACAAACAGCTACACAGGAAGCAAAGAGGGAAAATTATTTCAACACCACCTCTGGTTTTGACTGTGTGCTCCTTTCACTTTTCAGAATCTTCAGAAGTGAGCTGAATTACCTGTAAGTTTAGAGGCTAAATAAAACACAAGAGATAGTGTGTTACTGCGATTAGAGTCACACACAGTGGCTGCTTTGCAGAACCAAGATATCTCTATTCTTCCCTCCCGTGGAACCAGAGCGATGAGATGACAGTGGGAGGAAACATGACAGCTGTTAAGTACTCAGCAACTGCACAGCAAGCAATCCTAGATAATGCAGCTGCTTTTAGCTATGAAGAAATGACAGATAAACCACTGATTTAGAGGTATCAGTTGGTTCTTGTAGAGTAAAATGAGAACTCTAAACTTCCACCTTGGCACTCACCAGGAAATGATGGGGAAAAAACCTGGATGAATCAATTCTAGGCTGCTCTTTTGTGGCCCTATTACCTGCACTGCCATGTACCAACCCTTTTTAACATTGTCTCCCAACCACTGGCCACGCAAGGCAATTCTATATTGATAATTTAAGTGCAGAGACAACCTAAGTCCGTGACATGATTTCGAAATTTAAATTTCTTCTTGCTACAACAAAACTTGAAATCTCTTAGTTCCAGTCAGTATCCAATTCTTCCTTACAAAAAAACAGAGAGCTAGCAATGGGTATTTCTTCTACAGCTGGTACGGAACCTGAACTGGTTAGATACCTTAACAAGCTTTCCAAAGATGGCAACTCCTTTGGAGAACTCATACTAGCATCTCAGTAGTTTTAATAAGACTAGATTTTAATAAGTTTAGTGAAAAGCTCTCATTTGAACAGTGAATTTCTGAATGAGATGTAGGTACACAAAATAAAAAGGGCAAGCTGATTTGAGGAGTATGGAAATGTACTGTGTATGTACGTACTGAAATAATAGAGTAGATTTACATAAGGTCCTTTTGAAACCTGCAGACATCTGCCTACCCACAAAATCCATCCTGGTAGAAGAATATAGCACAAAAATGTTATATTCTCTTCTTCAAGTGATGAAGCAGTTCCCTGTGGATATGCTTTCACATCCTACACACCGCTGTGTACATGTACTGAAGTCCCCTGGTGTACATACGTAAAATCTCACCAAAAAAGTCATTAGAATTCAGAGGCACATCTCCAGATGCAGAAACAGATTACCAAAAATCAATTTACAGTTCACATAGTAAGCAACTGATATGTAGGACATCTATTGGAAAACAGAAATGTTTCATTAATAACATCACATTATATGTTTTCATTCATCCCTTTATTCTTTTTATTCAGTCTTTCAAGTAAATATTCCTTCTCCTTATCCCATATTTCTACCTAGCTCTTTGCAGGTCATAAAGTGATAGCAACAATAATTTTTTTTCCATTCCAGTGCTCTATTATCAAAATAAAGCATGACAAAAATAAACACTGAACATCACAAAAGTGGACTTGTTCTTTATAATGCAGGTCATAAGGACACCAGAGCTCCTTGTAAAAGAGGACTTTGTCTTGTGAGAGGATTGAAAACAAAAGCTAATAGCGAAAATACTGAATCAGAATGGAACCATGTCATTAATAATATTGTTGACCAGAAAACTAGCTGAAAAGTTGCAGTGAAGAAATAGTGCAACAAAACAATGTTTCTGACCATAAAAGAAGGACCTCTTAGTGATTAAGAACCTTAACACGTCCCTCATATACCTATTTAGTCACAGAGCAATATGACTCTTTGTGCCAACACAGTGTAAAATTCAGAGCTTAAATGAAGTTTTTGAAACACGCTGAAAAGAAATACACCTTTACGGTACTCTGTCTGCACATGTGTGTATCTGTCTCTACCTTCCTCTTATTCTTCATTTTATTCCTTCTCCTTTTCATTTCTCCATCTCCCAAGTTACACGTCCACTGGTGCAAACCTTTGGCATGTGTGTTGGCTACACAAATAGGGTTCAATGCTGCTGCAAATTGGCAATTCATGCAAAACAGCTCTCTCACAAACATGGGTGCAGTCACATGTGTCCCTCAGGAGAGGGGTGACCCAGGGTGCCAACACATGACTTAGTCATGTCACTTCCAACACAACTGCCAAAGGGGTTTAGAGTACTCTGTTGCCAAACTGGCTTCCCTCGTGGTTAGTAAAGCTCTCCTAGGATTCCAAATCCAAGGAGGCAAAGGACTCATGTACTTTGCAGAACCTCGCAGCATGAACTGCAACCAAATCTTAGGGCCTATTTTTTCAGGTGCATTTAACACTGGGACAAATTGTATCAAGCTAATACAAAGAGAGCGCCATCGATCCTCATTCAGTCATCTCAAATTCCATGTTCTCCCCTCTGTCCATCAGAGATTTAACAAGAAAAAATAGTCACGCAGCTACTAACCTTGTCAGTTCCTCCTGCAGCTGAGCGTGGTCAGGTGGGAAGAATTTTACCACAAATTTTACAACAACATGCTTCGGTCCTAGGGGAAATGTCAAAGAAAGTCAGTAAACATCAGTAACATGCTGGTCAAATTTTATTGTGCACAATGAGGTACAAGGGATGATTCATGGAATATGCAGTGCGCACAGACATGCTAACCTCCTGTCCTTTGTTAGTACGCAGGGTATTTGGAGATTGCCCAATGAAATCTACACACAACAAAAGAGAACAGTAACTTGGTCAAGGGCTATTCTGCCAAAACCAAGTTTGTTTTCAGTAATTACATGAGTCGATCCAATAAAAATGTCTAATTTCCTTGCTTTGGAACAGGAGGGAGCTAAAATACATTCTATTTTTCAAGGTTGCTAACAAATTACTATTTCCTTTTTAGCAGCAGCACATTTGTTCCAACTTTTACACGTATGACCAGTGACACAAGAACCAATGCATCTTCCTCCTGTGAGAGGGACAGGTTCCAGAATATACACTCAGACTAATATGACAATAGAGGCACCTAGGAAAACTTAAGTCTCCATAGCACAGCTCAATACCTTAAAACTTGGCTTATACTTGGCAGAGAAACAAAATAACCAAAACCTTTCCTGTTCACTTCTTTCCAGAGCTGGTGGCTGTTTAAAATTTCCTATCCTTTCCCACCACCCACCATAACTTCCTCTGAAGGCCCTACCCAAACTATTCCCTCCTCCTTCTCATTAATAGTTCCAGGTTCTGCAGCAATGTCCCCCACAGTTGCAATACACCTGCTAGCTCCTTCCCAGTAATAATGTCTTTGTGTCCTTTTTCTTCTATCCCAATTACCACTACCTGGCAGCAATGTATGCTTCCTTTGATCCTTATTTTACTGCACTATTTCCTTCTCTACAAAATTGTTCCCTCCACTGCCATAAGTGCCTCTTCTAGTGACTAACTAAACCTCAGCCTCCTACGGCATCAGCCCCGTCATACGTTCATGTGACATAACGTCACATCATGTAGAGCACATCTTTTAAGGACAGACCAGATACAAAAAATAATCCGAACAAAATTCAGTGAAGAAAGTTGAGAAGCTAAAGATTGCAACTGACAGAGTCCTAATTTGTTCAAGTACTCTCAGACTAAGGAAAGAAATGTCAACAAGGAAGTACTTACTCCTAATCTGTTTCATAACAGGCTTCAAAAGATCAAGCCACACCTGAAAACAAAAGAAAGTGGTGTTATCATCTCTGAACAAACTACCAGAGGAGTATTTTTAACTGCAACACTTAGATTATTAGTCGTTTATATTTTCCAGTGTGGTCATTATGCTTTCTTTAATTACACATAGTGGGTTTTCTCTACAAAACTCGGGAAGATGCTCAGGAAACAGCACTGTTAATTGGCACAGCTTTTGAAGTAGTACAGATTCAGAGAGCTGGGATACAGGGAAGAAGTCTACCCCTCACTTGCCTCAGGCACCAACAAGCACAGCACATGTGGTCAGGAACCATTAATTTTGTGGAAAGAACAACTGAAAGGAGGAGTTTAGAAGAAGACAGTCCTATCCTGTCATTGTGGTCCTTACCCTAGTTAACCTTGAGAAAGGGGGCTGGTGCTTGCCTTTGAGCTGGGAATGCTGGGCAAATGGAGAAATGAGAAGATGGGAGCCTCCTGGTTTTGGGGACCCAACAGGAGCCCCACTGTGAAGTCTGGCCATAAATTTAGAGCTCCCCTGCTTGGCTCCATGGAGATGAAGGAGCCTCCCTCTCACTACCTGCGAGAAGGTTGTCCTCTCAGCTCACAGGTATGAGGCAGACAAGAGCACAAGGTGTGGGTGGAAGAAAGTTTACTTTTGATTTGTGAAACATCTTGTTTTTTATAAACCCAGCAAGCTCAGGCCCAGACTTTCTTAATTGGAGACATCTGCATATAGTTCACTTTCATCTCTTTTTTAACAACCCATTTTCCAGGACAGTGTGTTGGTCTTTCCTTTGACTTTCAAAAGGGAAGAAGAAGGCAGAAATAGAGTTTTCAGAGCCTAAATCCCCATCCTGCATTCTTGAGTCAGAAAGACCTGGACAAAACACTACAGAAAGCAGAAGGTAAAAGCCAGATGATTCACAGGTTCTGCAGAAGTGCAACAGCTCACAGTCCTCAGTCAGTAACTACCTATGCCCAAGATTTCTATTTTGTTATCTCACTAAATTGCACAGGGCCTCCCTTGCAGAGGTCTGGAAATTGTGGAAGAACACCCTACAACCATCACAAAGGTTCACACCATTAAAAAGCAAATTAACTGAGTCTTCCTCTAGAAAAAGAGTATGTATTAAAATGATTATTTCTTCGACCTTTAATAATTTTACATTATGCAGAGACTGAAATGTTCTCAAAATACTCATTTTCCAAAATCACCTGAGAAGCCAGACAGGAACAGGTCTGTGTAACTGCTCCAATGCTTTGTGACATTTTTATCATTACTAATATGAGTGCTTGAATTCTTCTTACATTTTTCAGTCTAGGAAAGTATTTTTCCTTTTTTTTTTTTTTTCAGAGGCTAAAGAGACTTGGTTACCTGAGAACAGGAACACAGTGTTTATCACATTTTAAACTGATTCTGAACTACTTTGACAGCTCAATAACTTAAAACTGTTTTGTTTCTGAAAGTTTGCATGCACATAATCTGCAACCAAGGCCAGGGACTTTGCTAAGTTTAATGGGAGGGGTAAAAAAACATCTCACATTTGAAACACCCAATTTACAAGATTATGGGAGTAATGTACTTTACGTGACGCACACACGCAAAAAAAGAAAAATCACTCTTCTCCCCAGGGGGAGTTTATGATACAGCATGAGCACACAAGTGCATCGTTCCTTTCTTTACTTTCCCAATCATCCTACAAGCAAGTCATAACATCCTTGGACAAACTGCTGGATATTACAAATGCATGCATTGAATACAAGTAAGGAGACGTGGGGCAAAACAGAAACATTACCACTATCACCAAACCCAAACAATCAAAACTTATGCATCATGCAACTCCTACGCTGTATCTAAACACTGTAAAGCTGAGACTGGTTTATAAACTGGAAATGAAAAATGATGGGAGGACTCAATTAAGATTCATGTTTTCAATTTTTTCCAGAACTACAAAGGCTAGATTATTTATTTGTGAAACAAAGGCTGGCATTCCACGATGGTGACCAGATTTCAGCAGCTGGAGAATTGGGGCAGATATCAAGTGTGATGAAACTCTGTGAAACCCCAGGCTTGGCAACAGCGCCTCGTTTCAACTTGTCCCAGCAGGAAGTGCAGCCCCCAGACCCTCCACATTCATCTCCCATCTTCAGCAGACCTTGTCTGCTACGAGCATGGCATGCTTGAATGTATACAGATGCCAGGCATCTTGACATACAACTGTCAATATGTCACATGTGAGGTCTGGAGTCTTGCATGTTGAAATAAACACAGCTGAACCATGAATACATGAGTTCACGTACATATGATTACATTCAAACAAATACACCCTAAATATTTATTTTTCCCTTTATATTGCACTCTGCATTGGAAAAGCAACTCATTCTGTTCAGATGATACGAGTGCAAAATAAGCATGTGTGTTTTATTTCTCATGTACACTATTAACTGCAATTTTTTTTTTCATTTGCACAATGCTCGAGTTCTACATCATGGCCATTATGTAGCCCAGAAAATTTTAAATCCCACAGGAACATTCACCTCAGCTGCCTCATATAAACTGGTTACAATAATTTAAGTGTAAATAACACTTTCAGAGGGCTGTTCCACATTGAAACAACAATTCATAATCAAATTTTCTGGTTCAGAGTTTCTGTGAGTTGCTTTCAGGTGGTTGAAGGCATTAGTTCCACTGAATCTCACCATTCCTTGGGCAGAGCTGACAAGATCTGGGCAAGGTTTGTGGTACCTCCCCAATTTTCAGAAACAATTTTCGAACAAACCAGCAAGAACATGGACTGGTGTCTCAGCTATTTGGTTAGTATTTCCTTTTGCAAGAGTGGGGACCAGGTGAGTTATCATGCTCAGTGCATGGAGCCATTTGCCTTCAGGTCAAAATGGCAATAGCCTTAGAGGGTTTTCTCCACCTTCCTCTTGATCAGAAACCTGTCTCCCCCACTGTGATTGTCTGGACATATTTCCAGCCAGTCAATTCCTGCCACTGCAAGGGCCTCAGGCAGTGGCAGCACCTCAGTCTCTTCTGTGTTCTGCCTTAAAGCAAATAAACCATTCTGTTTTCACAAGACTGGAAACTGTTAGTTTACTTGAGGTCTCTGAGCAAAATACAGAGGGTCACCTGTTCAAACTTAATGACCTCTGAAGCAGAGAAGGTTGATCAAATAACCTCGTCTATTTTCTAGAAAACTAAAAAGCAACTGTATGCACAGAAGATGTTAGAATTTGTTTTGGTTTTACATACATACATCAGGAATGTCAGTATGTCGTTATTAACATGGCTACACAGACACTGTGCTTTAACAGTCCTGTGCAGCTGCATGGTTTTGAAGAGCTATATTGAGCTCTCAAGCCACCTAAAACATTAGCCAAGGATATCTGGCAGAATACTAAACTTTCTAGTAAACTGTGGTTCTTGTAATTCCAGGAGCAAACTGTGAAGCAGATCACTTCTAAAGACTGACATCCATCTTTAAAAACGTCCTATTTAATTATAGTTAACCTAAACCACCATGACCACTAGCGTTCAGTTTTAATGTCTGTTGTCTGATGTCCATGCCTGTACTAAGCTGACAGACAAGAGATTGCTACTGTTTATTTCATTAAGAAATATTGCTCCTTATGCATATTTTAGCTAAATGGACAGAAAACAGATTTTTTCCCCCCTAATTGCCCAAACTTATCTCCTTTATGTCAGCCAGGCAACAGGTGCCAAATTCACCCAACAGGCATGAAATTCAATGTACATCAGAATGTTTGGGTAAAGCAATTCAGATAACTAGCACACATGCCAGTAGGGTCACACAGTAAGTCTAAAGTAAAACAAACTCCAAAAAGAAAGTCATTAAAGGCTAAGAAGTCATTAGCCTTTGGCTTTCTCTGCCACATGATACTGTCAGTGCAATGCCTGAATGTTGCCAGCAGCTGATCTCAGAGCCCAGTGTCAGGACCAGGACACCTGCCCGTGCCACACAGCCAGGACTTGCCAGGACTTCCATCCATTTATTTGGGGGGTTTGGATTTGTTTTCATTTTTATTAACCTTGTTATATTTTATCTATCACTTTTTTTGTCCCACAATGTCTTTCGTTAACTCTGTCACAATCATTGCAACTTCTGTGTCAGCGGAGAAAGATTATTTCTGCACTTCAAATCAAGCAGGACTGTAAAATCAAGAGCTGAGGCTTGCAACAGTCCAGGCTTTGGCTTCTCTACAGTAACTTATAAAAACAAAACGCTTTCCAAATTTGTGTCTGAATTGGCTGTTATTTTCAACATAGATGAAATCTGACAGGAGCAATCAGGTTTTAAAAACATTTCTTCAACTCCAGTAAGCAAGAACATTTTTCTTTTTTAGAAAAAGTCCTTTTCCTTTTGGAGACTGAGGATTAAATATCTTTCAAAATGAAGGTGCAGAAGGAGAAAATACAGTGTGCATGCAGAGGAAAACCAGCTGAAAATTAATCCTTTTACATACCATCATCTTTTTATTATCTGGAAATTCAAGGCCAAAATAGTCGCCTTCAACAAGGTTCAGGTGGTTGCAAACAGCATCATGCAAAACTTTCCCTGGAGCTCGTTGCTGTAAGAAGAAAAGAAAGCCTAGGGTTACAAAGATACTTTTAATTAGTGACAGAAAAATTATTATGCGAAGAAATTATTCAGCAAACAACACTGTCAAAACTGTTTACAACATCAGTGGATGCTACAACTGTACCCACAGGGCAGTTGACAATAATTACATTAATTTTAAAGCTACAGAATATATCCATCCATCCAACCCTGGATGGCGGATCTACATCCATCTTTAGCTTTTTTTTTTTTTAAGGGAAAATACCATGAAATAGAAGAGGTAGAGGAGGGGGACTTGGGATATAGTTTTCTTATGCCTGCCAAGGCTAATTTCTACTGTGAATTTTGCAAGATAGTTATTTCCTCCTATGGCACTTCAAACCATGCTATGTACGTCTGTGTACAACATTCTGAAACCAGAACGTTCACTGACAGATCTGTCATACAAAACACCAGGGACTGAGGGGTTTGCTGGATGCTGCTTGATACGCAACAGGCACAGGTCGTGGGTTCTGACTTCATATGGGCTTATCCCAAGCCTCCTGTTGTGAGGCTGGTCCAGGCCTGGCTGGCATTACCCTAACAGAGCTGGCGAGTAATTTGAAGGAGTCAAGAGCAAGCATTTCCCTGCAAGAGCTAAAAGCCTTCCCTCTATAAAGACCAGATGTTCTAGCCCAATATTAGCTCCCCGAGCAGCCGCTCCGGCTCTGCTGATTGTAAGGATTCTTTTCATCAGCCCATCTGTTAAATCCACACCTGCAGAAAATACTGTAAATTATGGCTCACCAGCAAGTCTTCTGCAAAAAACAGTCTCTGTATAAAAAGGCCAATCGCTGAAATAAAATATTTTTGTTCCTTGGACAAATGCACCTGTTGTAACTGAAGAGGCCCTGAAACACTGATCTATGCTCACTTCAGAACAAATAATAACCCATTATAATGCACACAGAAGCCCCGCTGCTACTAGAGACTCATCACATCCTGGACAAGTGCCCTTGCATTCAACCTAGAGACTGGCCCCCTTGCTTTCAGCCCAGTAAATAATTACTAGAGCAAAATAAAACAGCAGTAAGCAAGCTAAGAAAAGAAAACCATTAGAGGTCAGCAGACCAGCTGATCTGGCTCAAACATGAGCTTGAGCCCAAGTCTGGGTGTCTCCAGGCAGTGCCCATACCAACAGCCTAGTTGCGAGTGGGCAGCTGCTCAATCCCACCCCTCCCACATCTATCACTATGCAGTTTGGTCTGTGTTTCACTGGGATACCAAAAAAAAAATGGAAGATTTTTTCCCACCTAGGGTAATACCTGGTTTTCAGTCACAAGCCAAAGTACAAGGCATCTTTCCAAAGGTCATTTGTCTAACATTTGCCAATATGAATTGTGAATAGCAAATATCCAGTAGAGAGGCTTACACCAGAGATACTAAGATGATGACATTTTCCTACAGAAAGCACAAGATATATGTGCCACCACAACAGCACTGTCACCCTGGTGACGCAGGACACAATGACCAAACCCTTCAATGCTGGCTGGTTTCGAAAGTCTGAAGGGAAGAGCCAAGCTCACTTCTCCCAGAACTTGCTGAGCAGGTTTTGGTTTTCACGCAACATACTCCCATTACCTCTAGCAGATCTATGCCTCCAGGAAGCAATGTTCACTCAGATTATTTTATTAATAGTTTTTTTTAATGTTTGCTGTAGTGAACATTAGCCTCATGAATATTGTCAGAAAACACATCAAGAACAACTGCAGATAAAAGTACTAATTTTTTTAAGGATTCACCATAACCTTGCAGTAACCAAAGTAATTCATACCAAATGCCAAGTAAAAGGATACAAAGAAGGCAAGGGAGGAAAAGAAATACATCTATTTTTCTAGATGGAGTACTTTTGATCTGATGCAATAACATCCAAAATAAGTCTGAACTTCAAGTATATTTGAATACACTCACTTCACATTCTCCAGCTTCATTAAACCGAAAGCAGTTCCAGTGTCCACCACACAGCCCAAACTGACCATTGCACCTTGTATGTCAGTTCTAAGAGAAAGTTTCCCATATTTTCCACTCCCTCTATCACCATACAGAGACACAAACAAACATACATTGTCTCTTAATGAAAGAGATTCCTGGTTAATGCGTTTCTGTGGAGGCACAGGATAATATTAAAGATATTAGACTGAGTGTAACAATGACATTACTTTACAGCTCTGAAAACACATCTAAAAATTATTTAGGAGCAAATACCCCTACTTTGAGATCAGTCTCAGTCTGTTGGCTGAGTTTGGCTGAGGCTGCTAGAGAGAGGAAGGACGTGTTTAGCAGTCACTCTCACAGCAAGAAGCTTCCCTACTTGTGCACAACCAGAAAAATGGAAACATGCCTGTGCAAACGTATGTATATCTTGCTAAAGTATCTGATGGATTTTTGCCTGACAAAGACCAAATTTCATCACTCCTCTCAGAGAAAATAACCTGTGCGTGCAGGGAGATTTTTTGATCCACGGGAAAAAAGGCAGAGAGTCCACCTGCATTACCAGTAACACTGCCTAAGGTTAGCTGAGGAGAGCACGCCTGTCTGATCTCAGACCACGAGTAAAAGCATCTGATTAAAACCTGCTGAGTGTTTTCATAAAGTCTGTTTTTCTTATAAGCATTTAGAGGATGGAACAACAGTCTTGTAGTATTTATGTCACTTGGCATTTTCTCTGGAGTATGCCTCAATAACACGAAATGCTTCTTACTCTAGTATTTGTAAATATTATTATTCCAAACTCATCTTAGCTTTGATCAGTCTACCTCAAAATAAAATCTGACAGTTCTCTCAAAGGAAATGCTGTGCATATAAAATCTGCTGAGATTTAGAGCCTGATGAAACTCTAGTCCTGCAGGACGAGAAGAAGTACAACATCCCAAAAGCAAGAACTCACAAGGTTTCAAAGAGATGTTGACTTAGTGCAGTTCCATGACATCCCTAGTAAAAAATTTAAACACAATAAATTAAAAGCTCAGTCCACTGGGTATGGAAGCAAACCAGGAGTCATTCAGGGCACCACAAACACGAACTGACAGAGGAAGCATTCAGGAATGAGTGTGCCATACCAATGACATCATCTGTAGCCAACAGTTGTGCCTTGAACGTGGTTACAAGGCCCATGAGAAAATACAAATTTCCACAGACCTTGGAAGGTGTTTTCTGACCATCAAGTGTGGCCCTGCTGCCATGCCTCAGATAGCAAGTGCTAGGCAAGCTTCATTGGCTCCTGCCCCACAGCCCTGTGGCCACGTAAGCCAAAGCTTGGCTGCATTCCCTGCTCCATGCCAGCACCAGTCTGATCCACAGGGGTCCATGAGTCTCCCAAAACAGCCACACGTGCACATCAGGTTGCAGGGTGGGGAAAGGCTACACTACAGCTTATGCTACAGGACGGCATTTCCCTGCTACAGTGAAGAAAACCCAGACCATTACATGACCATCACAAAAGCTTCATACACTGGAATGAGGAAGGTCACCAGCAGGAGCATAGGAGAGGAGAGCCTGGAGGAGACCTATCTCCTGCTCTTCTCGTGTATCATCAAATGAGAGCTCACACCAGGGAGGGAAAGAACTCATGCAAAGGTGAAGATCAAAGAAGAAGGATGAGGTATGCAAGTGGGACATCGACATGGAAGTATGGAAGCAATGGAGGCTGGTGCCAGGACTATACCTTCAGACCACTTGCTACCACAGACAGCACACTGTAAGGGAGCGAGGGAAAGGAAACAGGAGGGCATGGTATACTGGTGGAACACAACTGGAGAAGGTCACATGCAATAGAAAGGAGATGGGAAGCAGCTGCAGTGGGTGGCAGTGCCCTGCTCCTGTTGCTGTTGACAGCCAAATTCCTGGATAATCAATGAAAACTACTGCAGCTCCAGAGGGCAGCTCTTCCTACCCTAATCCGAGCACACTGGGGGATGTGTGAACAACACAGTTGTATCTTCTGTATTTCCTGAGCAATACAGTTGTGTCTTTTACTCCTGGCAAAAAGGGCAGACAGATGTGGTATAGGGCTCATTTTAGACGAGGTGAGCCCCAGCCATATTGCTATACCAGGGAATTACCATGACTCTCTTGATGTGGTATTTACTTACAACAAAATAACATTATTAATTTATTGCAGAGAAAAGAAGCTCACTGATTTCCAGCTACACATCCTTATTGCTTAATGTGTTTTGAACTGGCCTTTCATTTAGCTCTGTGAAATCACATTTTAAAAGTCACTTTATATTTTCAGGGAACATCAAGTTTTAAATTATGAATAATGTGCACCACCACATTTCGCTGCAAGCTATGAAGGTACCCAGTCAAACTAGCCTGCTTTACACATTATACATTCCACATTTTGCTGTCTGCTCATTATCTCAGTCCTACTCAATTCACCCTCCCTCTACTCCCACCAAAATCCAAAACTGTACGTTGTTTATGATCTTTCAATGATGAATATTTCAATAGGTTCAACAATTATTTCATGTTCTAGGTATCACGAATAATTTAAAAAAATCTCCCTCTACATACTTGTTTAGACCATTCTTTGGCACAGAGTGCAATACAGNAAAAAACCCAACAAACAAATAAAAGAAACACTTTCTTCTGAACATCTGAAAAATGTTAAGTCCCATTTTTGGTCAAAGTTAGAAACTAATTTTGTGTGAAAACAGAGACTACTCTATTTTCCTTCTCTTTTTCAAAACCGCAAATAGGTCAGAAAAAACGTTTGGAGTGGGGGCGTTTGNAAATCTCCCTCTACATACTTGTTTAGACCATTCTTTGGCACAGAGTGCAATACAGAATTTTTTTGTAAAAAAAAAAAAAAAGTACACAGCTTTATCTGGAAGATAACCAGGCCTTTGAAAGAAGTGGGTTTGGACACATTTCACGACCCCAAAATTTATTTACCAATTATGTCACTAATTTCCTACCAAAAAAAAAAAAAAAATATATATATATATATACACACACATATGGGCAAATAGTGATTGTACCATTCTTTTATCTGTCCAGCCAACTAATCTTAGATCCAAGCTTGAATAAGATCTTTGGCTGAATGGATTTTGTTTGTTTGTTTGTCTTTAACATTACTGAGCAGTCATACACGGTTTAAAAAAACCAAACCCAAAACAAACAAAAAAACCCAACAAACAAATAAAAGAAACACTTTCTTCTGAACATCTGAAAAATGTTAAGTCCCATTTTTGGTCAAAGTTAGAAACTAATTTTGTGTGAAAACAGAGACTACTCTATTTTCCTTCTCTTTTTCAAAACCGCAAATAGGTCAGAAAAAACGTTTGGAGTGGGGGCGTTTGGGGGGGGTTTTTTTTGGTTGTTTTTTTTCTTGTTTTTAAATACACTTGCTTGTGTATTAGTAACAACTGATGAGGAGAGAAAATAATCCTTTATTTTCATCTAAAAGAAAACAGTACTTTACTCATTCATACCTGTCACCATATAAAGGCAGGCATTTCTTCCATTAGTGCCCTGCTCCTATAACATTTTGTGTGCTCAAATATTCTAAAATAAAATGTGTTAATTTGGTCATGGTAAATATTTTACAAATACATATTATATTGTACAAAGTTGAAAATTTTATTTGCTCTTTCATAGTTGACCACCAAAAAAAATGCCTTGTACTGATCAGCCTTGTAGGTGATTTTCATACTCCAATTTACAAACTGCATAGAAATTACCATGAAAACTTCATCCAGTATTTTCATTACTGTTTAAAATATATTATACGGTCGTAATCAATACTAAAAATAACACTCTTAACAGCTTAACTTCTCTTAGTTATTCAAAGCTGTTAAAAATTGTATATGGATGTACAGCTTTGAAATGAAAGAAAACCAACCAACACATGTTCATGATAAGCAAATAGTATAAAAATAACCTGAAAGATGAGACTGAGCAACAGGGTTCTTAAACAAATAACCCTGTCAGAAATTTATACTTCAAAGAAGGCTTGAAAACTACTCACGGGAGAACAATGCTGTCAGCATCTGAAGACAAATTTTGTATTTTAAACACTTCTCCTTTCTGGTGTAAAATGAAATGCATAATCCATATTTAGCAAAAGTCTATTTCCTGAAAGGTGGGATTAAAGGCAAGAATCACTGGTCTGAATATTGCTGCTTTGGACCTAATACTGCCTGGACACTTGGGAGATCCTCTGCCCTTCCCCTCTCCTCCCTTTCAAAGTGCAGGTGTTAATCCTATAGGAAGGATTAGATAACTATAAAAATAGCATTAGACCATAAAGATAGCTCTTACAGATGGGCTTACTAGTTTTTACCTTGCTGTTCATCTTAGACTGGGTAGTCGAGAAGTGTTGGAAGAAGTGTGATTCATCACTCCTTCATATCAACCCAAAGAACAGCAGAGAAGTGAAACCTTTAAACGCAGCAGTCACATACTCCCACCACTACTTTTAAATAGGCAGATCCCCACTCTGTACCTGCAGACACCAGCTATGCATCCCATTTGAAAAGAGGGTGTAGAAGAGGAAGATTTTTATGATAACCTAAAGGCACCTCATTCCTTTTAAGATATTTTCCATTTGAATGTGGTTGAAGGCTCCACTCCTGGCACGTATCCCACATGCTTTTGCACAGACTGTGCACATACCATCAAAGGGCGGATTGAGGCCAACAGCAGTAACAGAATAAGTCTCTTATACTGCCTTAAAAACAGGCGATTGATCATCTGCTGTGTGTGTACAATAAGACTATTTACTGTTCTTTTCTTTCAAGATTTTGGTGGACTGCTTTTCTGCTTTACGGTCACCCCATAAGCTGTATTCCCTTAATGCCACTGCTTGCCTTCGACGGTCTCTGATGTACACTTTCACCCTTCAATCAATTTTGTTAGAGGTGGCAGGCACCTTTTCTTAAATAGTGTGATTGTAAGATATGGTGCTTTTTACTTCAGGTGTGTCTTACTCGAAATATCTGCCCATAAAAAAAAAATGCAGCAGCAAAGTTACACTTTCCTCCCCCTCCACCTATTACCTATAACAAGCAAAATGACTTCTACAACAGCTATTGTAGGAATTTGATGGCTAACCAAAAATCAACATAGCAAGCAACTATTGAGGCAAAAATACCATCTCATTCACTTGCATTTCTAGCATGGTCACCAAAAGAAACTTGCCATTTTCCACATTTGAACATGCACAGCTTTGCTATTGTAACCATGCTCTTGAATTTCTGATCATGACAAAATTGCTTATGTCAAAATAGTTTCTAAAATAGGCAGGAGCAGAAGGATTGCTCTTACTAAACTTTAAACTCTCTTCCAATGCCCAAAAATTAACTTTAGTAGAAATAGCCAGCAGTAAAATTCAAGTGAACATTGAATACTAAGTAATCCTATTCAATAGCTAAATAATATGGAAGGAAAAAGAAAAATATTAGGAAGGCTAATGTAAAGTTTTATGAGGCTTAGTATTTTTAGAAGGAGTATATTTAGTATTTCAGTATTTTAGTATTGCTTGGTTAAGCTTTTCTCACAGCAGAGTCAGACTGATACAAAATTCAGCCACAGTAAATCCTTGGGTAACTGTACATCTCCATAATTACAGCACAGTAAAGCTACTGGAACTGGAGGCTCTGCTTGGTCTCTTTTCACTTGGCTCATAAAATCACAGTTTTATACCTTAATGGGCAAATACCACCCACACTGTATTATATATTCCACTTTAATGTGCATGTGAGGAAACAGAAATGGAGAAGAGGTGAGCTGGGCACCGGCAGGGCTGAGCCTTTCACAGCACAGACCAACCCATCATCTTCAGGTGTAAAATCCAATCATTTGGTTTCTTTGCGGTTCTTGGAAATGCAAATGATATTAATATGGATTTTATTTCCCACCTTTCAATTACTCTAATTTCTAGATGATAAGGAGCTTGTTACTGCAGAACCAGCAGCAACCACCACAAAACTAGGGGAGGCCTTTGTAAAGATGAAGAAAGGGGAAGAAAGAGGCAGATTCTTGGAGCTTGGAGAATTTCCTCCTCAGGTAGCTGTGGAGACAAAATCCCACAAAATTTCTTTCCCAAAGGAAAACTGAAACTTTTCACCAGCTAAACACCACAAACCATGTAGACCAAAAGCATTCAGCCTGTGGTCACTTTAGTCTAAGTACACATCTGTTTATTACAAAAGGTTATTCATGATGAAAAGCATTAACAAAGTACTTTACGATTAGTTTCTGGTTCACTGGTCCCTGTAGCTGTATTTACAGTATTTTAACTAGCTGACATCTAATTTCCAGTAAGAAAGTACAACTGACCTTGTATTAACTTTTCTCTGCTGATTTAAAAACTCCTACATTTCCCACATAAGCATCTAACATTTATTGTATCAACTAAAAAGGGGTGCTCTGATCCCCTCTGCTTATGAATTCATCTGGAAAACTTCATTGTTGTCTGCCTAACAATCCTCTAAGAAATTGTCCTAATGGGGGCAACGCATGCCTTCACACAAAATGTGAATGCTGATCTCGGCAGTGCCAACAAAACCCTAACCCCCAAAAATATCAAACTGCAAAAACAGATCTCTGAACAATCAGTTAATTAGTCCTCCTGAAAACAATCAAACCTTGTTTCTTGTAGTACAGCCATTACTGCGAACTTCCTTCAGATAGGTATAAAACATTTGTGGGAAATCAGTAGTGGCAGAGCGAGTTTTTTAAGTAACTGTTTAAGGCTGCAAAATTTCACACACCAACCATTCAGTTCTCGGAGACTTCCAGTGGGAGACTCTTGGCAGCACCGCTGTTACTAAAAAAAAATTACTTTCCTTGAATATCATTAAAATGCACAGTGGACAAGAAAAACGAGGCACTAAAAGAACAACGAGAAAACTTACTAAAAATATGTCGTCTTGATCCCTAAATTAGCTCCTGTAAGTGCTGAGTCATCTCTGCCTAATTTTGCCTGCAAAACTAGAAAGGAGTTTGTGGTTGCTCTTTATTCCCTCAGCAAGACAAGCATCCACTGCTGAAAGAGACTGTTTTCCTTCCTGAAGAGTATAATCCACACACCATACTCCAGCTTCAGAGCCTGGACACCGAATGGTGATGACTTGCAAAAACCAGAGCCGTCTGATGTGAATTTCAGATCTTGGA
The DNA here is from genome assembly GCA_013396755.1 of Sclerurus mexicanus. NCBI lineage: Eukaryota > Metazoa > Chordata > Aves > Passeriformes > Furnariidae > Sclerurus > Sclerurus mexicanus. Next base: position 482,777 of record VWZF01003562.1, on the reverse strand, counting down.
GTGCGTTGCAGGGCAGATGCATTAAACAGCGCTTTTCCTCACAAACTGAAACAAACTACTTCACAATCCAGCATGGAAGAAAAATGGAAGGCAACGATACTTCTGCGCTACGTGGCTTTTGCTAAACCAGGTGCACACTAAAACTGCTTCTTTATAAAGCTATGTCTTGTTCAGAGGGGCAAGAAGGGCAGGAGTCACATCAAAACCATTCCAGCTATGACAGCAAAACTCTTAGTGGAGAGCCACGGATAGCGGCAGGCACCTCTCTGGCAAAGATTACCTCTGAATTCTCTAAGTTTAACCGACAGCCGAGGGGTGTAACTGGGCAGATGCCTCCATCGGGCATGAGCAAAGCCTCCACCTCGAGGCTTTGCCCGGCAGGATGTGCCTGATGGCTACAGGCACAGCGTCCTGCAGCACAAGGATGCCCACAGCACAAGCTCAGTGTGTGCACTGCGGGCACGGGCTTTGGAAAACACACCACAAGATCTGTTTCCAGAAACTAGATGGGAGTTTGATGTGAAGCTGATAGAACCTCATTTTTCAGAACATTTTCTTTACGGAAAGCTGCTTTACTAAAGCTCAACTATGGAACCAAGCATATACCTGTCAAATAAATGTTGATATTACTTTCTCTCCCTGTGAGGAAAAACTGAATGAGTTTAACCCCCGGGCTCGGCGCTGTTTAGTGGCACACTGTGCTCCTTGTTTCTTGGGAAGAGCTGCAACTGAGGCTCAGAACACTCATTAAAAGTACCTCAGATTGAATTTCATAGCCCACAACTTTTGAAAAGGAGTATAATGGCACCATTCAGTGCTTTCAGTGTAATTCAGCAGCATAGCAGCCAGCGCGTAATTGGGGATGGAAACCCCAATCTCTGTGACACCCCTCACCCCTTGCCTCCCACTTTACCCTCCTTTCTCTGTTTTAAGGCAAAAATAAATTAGCCACCTTCTCAGGTTTTCTTTTTTTAACATTAAGTAGTGCTTGAGAAGAAAATAAAATCATTCTGTTATTCAGACCACTTTCTTCTCTGTTTTGGTTTTTTTGCCTGCTCATTTTTCTTCATTTTCTTTACCCATAAGCAAACACTTTACTAGAATGAAGGACTAGGCAATTCTTAAGTCATCAAATGTGAAAACAGAACCCTTATAATAGAGGTTGGAAACATAAAAATATGGAGTGTTATGAGCATATGGGAGTTATTGACTGTAAAACCAGATTGACATGTAAAGTGGCTATTTACTATTTTTATTTGGATACATTTTAGTTCAGCCATGATTCTACTAAAAACCCTTGAAGTTTGTTTAAATGCAGGAATTCCAAGACCTGGGGGGAAAAAAAAAAAACCAAAACAAAACAAACCACAAGTCCACCAAAAATATGAGAGGTGTTCATGCAAAATATTAAATCCTAAGTCTAAAGCAAAACCAAATGCAACCAGAAAAATCTTCTGCGTCAGTCTCAACATTACTATTAATCTCAGCAAGAGCTCAAACCATCCAGGGTTGTACATATTTTACTTTCTACTTTACCAGGGGAACAAAGGTACATATTAACAATAGGAAGCAGAACTTTTCAGGGAGGACACCCCTAGATGAAATTGCTGCTAACCTATAATGTGCCCATGTTACACCCTTAGTCTTTTTTTCAGCCAGGCCACTGCTCCAGCTGAATCCAATACTCTTGACAGCCACAACTCAAGGCAGGGTCAGGAAGACAACCTTGCATGCAGTGTAAATTAAGAGTTCCTGTAGGATCCACTTGCTACCAGACTTCTTGCAAAACTGATGTGGACTGTCTAAAGGAAAGTTTGGCTCCAGAATATTACAATTACTCCAGATTGGACATGGAGTAATCCTGTATTTATGTGTGAGACTGAAACAGACATGGTCCTGAGTTTATTCGTAATGAGCAGAATTCATACCAACAAAATGTTTCCATGGAAGCAAAATTTTCAAGTGTAAAACATAAGTTTCAAAAGCAATTTCTTCTTTAACTATCTGAAGGGCAGAAATTTCGAGTAGATTTTTTGCCAGTCAAGATTCCAATACACAAAAGTTTCTTGTCTGGTTGTGCAAGATCTGTCACCGATCTGAAAGATGGATGTATAGGAACTGTATTCAACATTTCTCTAAGCACCCTCAAAAGACCTTAAAACTGAATATACTGGGAGTCTGATCTGTCTTTTAAAAATGCAAAGACACAGGAGAAAAAATGAAACTGTCTGTACTCTCAGGGAATTTGCAAAGGGAAGATGCAAACTCTGGTTTTTGTGCATCAGTGAAAAGTGCTACATTTCGTGGGACACAAACTAGGGTGGAAAGAAGAGTTAGGGGAATTGGTATAGCATTACAATAATGGCTCCTTCTAGCAGCAGATTTCAGAGGCACCTCGTAATGATGTAGTCAAATCACATTTTCAAGGAAAGATAAAAAAATAACTACTTCCTTTTTTAATACAACCCCACAATTTCCAGAAAAATCCTTAGGAGTTTTTCATCTCATGTCTCCTAACACAGCCATCTCAGGTCTCTGTGAGATGAAACTGTCTCTGGATTGTAGTAGTCTGATGAATGGTTATGTCAGCAAACAACACCTAACCATAGCCATCACTGGGGAACACAAATGGAGTGGTGCTAGTGTGCGCTCCAGAAACATTGACTTCACCTCCAGTCCTTTCAAAATCCAAAGCTGCTGGGACTGACCTGTATGTTGAACTTAGCATCAAACAGCAAAGCAGCACAGACAAACCAGAGATCTGCTTATACATTTGTGGCAAAGCAGGGAAAGAAGGGATTTGTGCTTGTATTTGTGGGGCAGGAGGAGGTGAAGAGGGAAGAAAGGCCAGCAGGCTTTCTAAGGTGGACATGATGATGTCTATTAACAGCACATGGTCTGAGCTGGGCAAAACCCCTTTTGTTAATCTCCAGAATGCTTCCTCCTGACTGTGAGAAAGATTTTACTCCAACCTATGTTGAACATGGGATATTCAACTTTCATTCAATTTCCCACCGTTTCTGCATGTGTGTGCGCATATATATGTGTACCTTACAGAATTGGCTGTGCCTGCAGTTAACGTGAAATACTTCAGGGACAATAGTTTACAACCTTCTGCTTCATTGCTCATTTAACCATACAAAATGCTCAATCTAAGGAGATTCTTAAGAGATCTGCTTTCTGTCACTCAGAGAGAGGCCTCAAATATCAAAGGAAAGCATCACCACGGTACTATCACAAGTACATTAACACAGTCTCTGAAAAACACTTTTTATGGCTTCTATTTTGTTTTAACGTGCAATAATGTTTTCTTTCATGCTCTGTTTAAAAACATGTGTTGTACAGACCTAGTTATTGTGATCTGGGCTTTAGACAGAATAGCTAAAATACATCTTTAGGCACAGCAGGTTTACAAAGGCAAATGAGCTATTCAACTGTTGGGGTTTTTTTCTTAAGGCCAGAATGCAGCAGTGCCGTATTAGATACCACTTTGATATAAATGAGCTTTATCAGCAACAACAGGCTTCGTGGGAAACAAGTGTTCTCTGTTCAGGGTACGTCAAAGAGAAGTCTTTGGGGATGTGCTATCAAAAGTCAAACATCAGGCTGACGCAATGCGACTTTTTGACCACATTTTCAGTCTTAGGTGGAATTCCTCCAGAAAGAGAGTTTTAATCCATTTAACCTTGAGGATAATATGTATAACTGGAAAAGGAATTGATTTTAACTAATTCTTCATGTTGAAAACCAAGTTCTTATGTACTTAAAGATAGCACACATTTAATTTTAAATTTACATTTGTAAATATGCTTTGTTTAATGTTAATACTCAGGTAATTTACAGATTCCTGGGCTATGCAAGGGTAATGCATTTTATTTACAACATAACAACATAATTGGATCATGGAATCATATGATATCCTGAGTTGGAAGCGACCCACAAGGTTTATTGAAGTCCATCTCCTGGCCCTGCACAGGACAGCCCCAAGAGCCACACCATGTGCCTGAGACAAAACACTTCTTGAACTCTGTCAGGCTTGGTGCTGTGACCACTTCCCTGGAAAGCCTGTTCCAGTGCCCAAACACCCTCTAGGTGAAGAACCTTGTCCTAATATCTTACCTAAACCTCACCTGACACAGCTTCATGCCCTTGCCTTGGGTCCTGTCACTGGTCACCCCACAGAGGAGATCAGTGCCTGCCCCTCCTCTTCCCCTAGTGAGGAAGGTATCGGTCACCATGAGGTCTCCCCTCAGTCTCCTCTTCTCCAGGCTGAACACGTCAAGTGACCTCAGCTGCTCCTCATACAGCTTTCCCTATGGACCCTTCCCAATACTCTGGACATTTTCTAAGGGCTTTATATCTTTCTTATATTGTGGTGCACAAAACTGCATACAGGATTTCGGTGAGGCCACACCAGCACAAAGTAAAGTGGAACTATCACCTCCCTCAGCTGTGCTAGAAGTGATTATCACTTAAATGCCTAGTATGAAACTTACTAAATACACTTCATTTTTGCCTATTTATAAAATGTTTAGGTTCACATTCTCACCAGCCCTCAAGTGAGGCTCTGGACCAGCATATATTCATACTTTAGTAATCCCCACCAAAACACTGTCTTGCTATCAGCTTCAGAAATTATCTTTCTTCATTGTAATTTACTTAAAGAAGTCAGGCTACCCTGTCAGACTCAGAATAAATCTCCTTAGGGAAAGAACTTCTGCACACAGAAGACCACAATGGCATTGAACCATGATTACCGTTCACATGCTTCTTGTACTGGCCCTTTACTGATTCTAAATCACAGTGTCTCCTAATGCTTGATAAAGAACACCATGTGACTAACCAGGGAGAGCGTAAGCCTAATCTGCCATTGAGGAACCAATACTATCAGCTTTTTTAAAATGTAAATATTTCTTAAATTGTTGCTACCGAACAGCTTGAGGCATTCTCTCTACTCTCAAACATCAAACAAGGTCTTGGCCAGGAGAACAGCATAGGCTTTACAGGATGACAAAGATGCATAGAGCCATGTGTCATTGGCATCCTTCTGACTTTTTAACTCTTACCAGATCATCAACACTCCTCAAAAGGTTCATTCAAGCTAAGCAAAGGCAGCAAATTCTGAGTAGAGTCCCACCCAGTGGGAGACTTCTGCAGAGCACACAATGTGGGATGCTGAGGAGGTTGGCCATCATGCCCCAGGTAAGCCTAAGATCTGTTGACCAAAAAAGGGGCTGCAGTTCTGCTTGTAGCCATTCAGAGAACACAAAGAAAGAAAAAAGTAAAATAACAGATCTAAAATCACGCTGAGAAAGTGCAAAGACTGGCAAATACAGTGGTCTGTTACAAGAGGAATTTACTTCTCATCGTCTCTGCTGGTACCAAAAATATTAATTAGTATGTGCCACAAATAGTTACAGGGCAATTTGATCCAAGAACAAAGTACAGTTTACTCAAGTATAGTACGATACAGAGATTAGAGCAACAACAGGTTTAGTGTGTGCCTCTCATCTGTGAGACCATCGTATTTGGACACAGTCTTTGCATTGGAAAGGACTCGTACTTGCTGTTAAGAGAGCACAAATGCCAGCAGACAAAACCTCCTGTTGCTCCCATATGCTGGCATGTGCCTAGAGCCACAAGATGCCCCTACTTGCTTCGCTCTCTGTAGCCTACAGGGAAAGGGACGAGGGCTGAAAACAAGGTGAGTTACACTCATCGCTGTCAGAAACCATTCATTGTGAAGACACACAGGTCCTTCTCACACATCAAGTGACATGATTTCCCAGCACTGAAACAGGATGTTCTTCACCTCCAGCTACATGGTAACTGGGAGACACAATTTCACCTTATTTACTAGGATGGATATTTTCCCACATTACCCTCAGAGCCTTGCTTGGGTTGAGATTCATCCATTTTTAAGAGCAATTAAGCATCCAATTGCCCTGGAATTGCTTTATGGCAAGTAAGAATAAAGGATACTTTCAGAGAAACTCTCAGGCCAGGCAAAACTGAACAGATGAAGCTGGCCTTCACCTCATGCTACTTTGCTTCTCCCTCTGGATTACGTGATCTTTAACATGGTGGTATACTTATTCCTTGTTATCATTAACATTCCTGAGGCATTTTGTCTATTGTTCTGTTAGGAAACAGAGAACAGCTTACACAAAAGATATTAACACATATTAGCTGACATAATCAGCATATTTTGAAGTGTCTCCCAAAACTGAATTCCAAAGACCAAACTAATGAAGACAAACATTTCCCAGTTAAAAAAATGCAATTCATATCCATTAAACAGCTCTCACCATCACCTATTTCAGGATATCCTGACATTAAATCAAATATTTAAGGGAGGGCTTATACTGCTTTTTGAGTGATGATGAATATATCTGCATATGTGTCTTTGCTGGAGATTTATAATTAGGATTAGCATTATAGTGAGCAATTTTCAAAGCTTGAGAAATCACAAGATCTGTTGAGGTCATTTCTCAGACATCACATGTGGATTCAATACTGAACATAAAAGGTTCACAGACCACATATCTGCTGATGTACAAAAAGCCATTCATCTATGACCAATGCTCCTCCACTCCCAATAATTATGACCAAGAGATGACACTATTAAAATCCATTTTACTCCTCATAACTTCTGGCAACAGTGCCCCCAAATGTCCCTAAATATGCTTTTAACTAAGGTCACAAGCGCATTAAAAGCAACAGATTTCTGTCAGGGCTGAGCTGTGGGGTGAGTGGTGGGCGCATGCAAAGCATTCTCAGAGTTGCATCAGTGGCCACAGTGGAGTTCAACTCACTCAACTTTGGCTGCTCAGAAGTTATGTGTTTAGTCTAAATTCATTGTCTGGCTTGTCTTTCCACAGTTGGACAAGGGAGAAGTATCATGAGGGGATATTCATCTCATCTGGAGACAGATGTATCACACAATTGCCCCCTAGGACAACTCTCATTCCACTGACAACTGGGAGAGGCTTTCCTACTCCCTGTGAATCTGATCTTCAGAGAACCAAAATAAGTTGAGATAACTTTCCTCTACAGCTTTAGCCAAGGTAAGATTGTATGGTCTGGCACACTTTTTGCTTGCGACTTTTCCACATGCCTGAGACACGATACACATGTCATTTTCTTTGAGGGAAAGAAGGGCAAATAGAATAAAGAAACATTCTTATAAAACAGTGAATTTGTTTTAAGCAAGATAATGGTCTTGAAAGGCCTAAAGAAGACAACAGCAGACAAAGTAGAAATAAAGAGAATAGCACTGAGGGTGTATTACAAGAAGGACAGGTTCCCAAAGCTGAGTTACACCACAGGCTACAAGTAACAGAAAAAACCTCCTTTTTCTAAATACATTTACTTCTGCTTCTTGTTCTGGTTTGCAAGTCCCATGTTTTCTCACAGTGAAAACAACCAACTCCAATCATATAATGTTAAGGCTTATGCTGATAAAGAGTTCCAGTAGATTTGTTACCTAAACATAAACACTGAGCAGGTATCTACACGTAGAACATTGATAAAGGGAAACTCAAGACTCAACAACAATATTTAGCACTATCCTGATCAAACACCACTGCCCACAGCATTCTCCCAGAGAAACTGGCTGCTCATGGCTTGGATGGGTGAACTGTGCTGCGTAAAAATCTGCCTAGATGGCCAAGCCTAGAGAGTGGTGACCGATGGAGTTATATCCAGTTGGAAGCCAGTCACAAGCGGTGTTCCCCGGGGCTCAGCATTTGGGCCAGTCCTGTTTAATATCTTTACTGACAACCTGGACAAAGGGATCAAGCACACCCTCAGTCAGTTTGCAGATGACACAAAGTTGGGTGGGAGCGTTGATCTGCTGAAGGGTAGGAAGGCTCCGCAGGGGGATCTGGACAGGTTGGATTGATGGGCTGAGGTCAACGGTATAAGGCTCAATAAGGCCAAGTGATGAGTCCTGCACTTGAGTCAGAACAGGCCAGGTTGCTGGATACAAGGAAAAATTTCTTCACTTTAAAGGGTTGTCAAGCACTGGAACAGGCTGCCTGGGGAAGTGGTTGAGTAATCATCCCTGGAGGTATTAAAAGACATGCAGATGCTTAGGCATGTGGTTTAGTGGTGAACTTGGTAGTGCTGGGTTAATGGTTGGACTTGATGATCTTTGAGGACTATTCCAACCTAAATGATTCTATCACTGTATGAAAAAAAGGACTTCCATCTTCGAGACTTCAGCTGATGGCTTTGAGGAGATTCAGAGTCCAACAGCAGCCTACGGAATAAGGATCGAATGTCAGCTTAGTAGAACCATCCTGTAAGGTGCTGAGAACCTGTGCTGAGTGACTCCCTGGTCCTGAAGACATGTGGACATGCTCCTCAAGAACAGAGCAGCTTGCAAAGCCAGCCAGTTGGAATGGCCCACAGTATTTCCCAGAGCACACGTGGTCCCACAGGAAAAAATTTTGCTAGCAGAAAATTATTCAGCAAAGGTCTTCAAAGACAACAAAGACACTCACACAGGAAAAATGTAAATAAAGCGCCTTTTGTGCAGCCTGCTGCTTAAGGTCTTAAAATAGATGCTAAATAATGGGAACAACATCTCTGTCTAATAGCCTTACTTTTCTAGTTGTGAAGAACTGGCATTATGAATTAAAAGTAAGTTAAGTGACCAATATACTCAGTCTCTGATTTCAAGACCATCATACTGATAGATCTATAAGTGTTTGGAAAAACAGAACTTCTAAAAACCATTATATAGCTACATATTTATATAATTATATTGAAAATACATATATGCACGATTTTTTCCTTCACCACTTTGTGTAACAGACTGAAAAATACACATGGCACATACCACGCAGGCAGTCATACAAGGAGCGATTTATAGCCCTGTTTTAATGACTGTACTTGCCAAAGGCAAAAATCTGCTTACTGTTACTGTTATTTCTAGCACTAGTATAGTGGACTAAACAGTCAGTCTTGAATTTTAAAAAAAAAAAAAAAATCAACCCTAAATCCAGCATAAAACATACAGTACCCTTTTATGTTGCTGCTAAGTGGTTTGTGAAATCTGGTTTTGTTATTACATTTAAGATGTTTTATGCAGTCACTATTAGGCAAGTATCCTACGCAGGGGCAGGAGGGACCTCTAAAGTATTCACAACGGGCTTGAAATACTACACGTAAATCAAAGCTCCAAGCATCACTGAAGTCCATATACCATAAAAAGATAAAATAAATAAAAGCAAGCAAACAAAACAAGGCCTTGCTTTCTGGAGAATATCTGAAGCTGCTCAAAGCTGACAACAAAAACAGCCGGCTATAGATTCCTATAGCACAATGTCTTTAACAAAACCACACCTCTAACCTCTAGTCATATAAATAGCACTCTAGGATGTAATAACACACTTGCGTGCTAACATACCAGGAACAATGCTTTGAAAATACAAATATCGCTTGCTAAGTTTTCAACAGGTGTCATAAACTAAAGACTTGATCCTGCAATTAGAGCAATGAATGTAATAATCTGCATACAGGATATATGACTATTTCTGGTGGTTTTCATGCGAAAACAAGGGGTACTATTCATAGAGAATCACAAGCCACTGCTACAGCATCAACTTTTACATTTTCAAACCATCAGCCACCTATACAAAGACTGATGGAAAATTTCACCCAAAATTTTGTGCTCAAACTTACTGCTACTGAAAAACAAGTTTGTGTCCTGAAACCAAGAAGAGACACGGGCGAGGGAAAAGGATGAGGTTCCAAAAATCCACTAGGACTTGGTGGCAGCCCTCTCTTTGGAAATTTACCCTATACTCTCACAAGGGAAAGGGCCAAAACTACGTTTGGTTGTTCTATTTTATTTCTATTGCGTGAGCATATATGTTTTACCCATAGTCTGTGCCACTTCAGAAAGGAACACACTCTCATAGCCAGGCACATTTCAAAATCATACAGAAGTATTTCAAATTTGTGTCTTTCACTGTGGACATCTTATCTGCCAACAACTAGCAATCATGATCCTTTAGGAAATAGATTATCAAAATATTGTTTATTAACACAGCACAAATAGCCATGGGAAAGGTATCTCACTTTTAGGCATCTCACTTTTCACCTTGCTTGACCCAGAATATGAGACACACAGGTGAAAGTCTGAGATAAAGATAGAAGTTTCCATAGAGTTAATCCATCAGAACTCTAATTGCATAGGATCTGACACAATGCCCCATATGTTCACAGACATTGCTTTAAGTACATCAAACAAGCCCTGGACACTGACAAATTTAAAACCACATCTTTCAGGCAATTGAGGTGCACATCTTCAGTTCAATCAGCATTTAAATCGCCACTGAAATGTCAGCCTAATTTTCTTAGTATTCAAGTTTCAGAAATGTGTTCCCAAAGTAAGACTGAAATGTGAGGTAACATAACCTGCAATGATTAGCTGGGACAAGCTCCAGAGAATGTCTATTCTGCCTGAATCTTTACATCATTTCCACTGTAACTTTCCATACATCACCAGTTCCACTAGTTACATGATACTAGCTTAGACTACAGCACCTGGGAGCATACCTTCCCCACTTAATTCTCATACTGCTATTAAATCACTTCATATATTAACTTCTGTTAATCTTCAGAATGAACTGTTAATCAAAAGCATGTGCATACTTTTGATTACACTGTTTCCTAAGGGCAGCATAACCTTATCTTATTCCAGACTGTGCTACTTCTACTTTAACTGAGTGAGTCAACATTTGAACACTATGACAGGCCACTGTGTACTGAGGATGGTTTATAAGATTACAGTAATTTGAGGCTATACTGATTTAGTGCAATTTTTTCTCATACTTTGCAATGATGAAGATGACATTGACCACACCTGAACAAAAGCTAGATGTCAGGAAAGCAAACAAAGGCAGAAATAAAACTCAACATTATACACCCACATCAGCAGAAGCACGATGTTAACACAAGAACAAATGGGTATTAGCCTGGCCATGAGTACTTTTAGACTAGAAATTTGCAGAAATTTTTAACTGTTTGATTAGTGAGTTTTCCATAAGGAATATACAGGGTAGTAAATATAAGTACTAAACATACTTAAATTAAATATACTTTAAATAAATGTAGCCAAACCAAATTTCAGATAGGATTATATAATATGGCTGCTTGCAATAAGATAGGACCATTCTCAATAACCCAGAAAATCAAGTCTCATTCTATATTCCCTAAGACAACCTAAAGGAACCAAACAATGTCATCTCATAATTCTGTCAGGAATGTGTTTTTTTACTCCTTTAAGCCACCATTACTGAGGCTGATGGGAGAATCTGTTTTACATTTGAAGAGTGAATAAATAAAGTGTTAGCCTGGGGTTCAAGGTGAAACACTTTTAAAATCTGAACTCTGCAAGCTCAAAAACCAGAAGGAAAATAAAAAGAACAAAACATCTGTTACTTCTTAAAATCTCATGGTTTCTAAGCCACTGGAGGCAGAGGAAGGCTGATTCATGATTTCTGAATGCTTAGGTTGACAATTCAAAGAAGCAAAGTGTGAAGGAGTCCAAAACTTAGCACACAAAAGCACCAGGATGCCTAAAAATGGAAGAGTGTAGACGGCTAATTTAAACATTCAACTTTCAAATGAGACTTCTTGAAATCTGCTGCTGCTGTTGCTGCTTTTGAGCAGGAAGCAGCTCTCAGTTCTGACCACAGCCCTCTCGTTGCTCACGAGCTCTCACTCAGCCTGTTGTCCTGGCCACAATGTTTTTTGTTTTTCGGCTGCTTTGAGGTCTTCTTCCTTGGTTTTGTCCTGATTCATTGCCAGCCACAGTACTTCCTCCTCTAGAGGCTGGTCATCTCTAAGCAAACGTCAGTGGACTGATTAAGAAAAACCCTTTAAAATTATGCCTATTTGTGAGACAAATCATGGACTTTATCCTGTTACTAAAAGACTCGTAAAACTCCTGCTAATTTTAAAAGCTTCAGCACTTCCCAAGGGTTAGGTTTAGCTCTTCACCTCTGTTTTTAAAAGACTACCTATCTCTAATGTTTACTTACATTTTCTCTGTGTATCTGCACTCAAATGAGACCAATGTACTGCAGTAATATTAAAAATCATTGTTTAATTATAAAATTAATTTCTATTATTTCCAGCAGACTCTTGAGAGCAATTTGTTTAACTTCCAAGGTGGGATCAAACAATTATTTGGCTGAGATAATGAGGATGACTGAGAATTCTCATATGTTTTTGAAGATGTGCAGAGAAATAAATTTCAAGTACAAATGGTGAGTCAGTGAAGGACTCCTTTTGCAGTACTTCCCCAGCTGCCGTGCCTCTCTGGTCTCATCCCTTCACACTTCCTCGATATTTTTCCAGATTTGACTGCTCTGTCTTTTTATACCATCTGCTACCTTTGACATGACACAACAGAAAAGCAGGAATCTCTTCCTAGGGTACAACATCAGGACACAGTAAGACCTCACCACCACCTTGACAACTTGAGCAAAGTGCAGCTACGAGGGGAAAAAAAAAAACAAACCCACAAAAATGAGCCATGTTCTCTGCTACACTAACAGCAGCAAGCCGTGCATTCCTTACACAGCAAAATATGCTTCAGCATTTGATTAGATCCTTGATGGGAAGTTTGAACCTCCAAGCTGCTCAATCTCTCCTATGACAAACAATTCAATTTGTTTTGAATTTCAGGCAATGCAGGTGCCACGCTGTAGGCTGTGCACTCAAATTATATATGATGAGTTTGAAGGCACTTTGGACTCATATTACAGTGGGTAAGCAAGCATCCCATTACTGTCCAAAGGAAATATTTGTCTAAATACAAAGAGAAGGTCAGGTACTGACACCAAACATGGGAATACATTCTTATACACTCCAAAAGGAAAATTTGGGAAAGATACTTTAGGCAGCTTTGATAAAGTGGGAGCATTAGAAAATTCTTTAAAAATTGGGCTACATAAAAGATAACACTTCAGTGTGTTAGTAGTAAAAGAATAAGTTCTTGGTTTATGCTTCTTTTGTTTTTCACAATTGTCAACTCAGACCCAAACCCTTCAGCTTTTTCCACCTTTATCTCACCTTATGTTAATGGCCAGTATGAGTCAGGAGTTAATGAGTATCAGCCTCTCAATCCTTTCACAAATACATTCCACCCAGGCACAGACCTGGGCTTTGGTCTTCTTCATGCCAACATCAAGTACACTTCCTATCAAAATCAAGATTAGTGAGAAAATACACCCACGACCTCTGGAGCAGGAAGGTGACCTCATGGCTGCAAAATGAAGAATTTGCATAAATAAAGTCCAAAGCCAAGTCCCCTCAGCCTGCTCTCCGAGTGGCCACAAGAACACAGAGGAGCATCTAACACTCTCTTGGCTCTCTGCTGGCTGGGGTCAGGGTCCCCACTCATTGCAACAAATGACACTGAACTAAAGCACTCTGCTCTTGCTGTTCACCATTTCACATGGCTGACTGTCCCTCTCCAAGTGCCTGATGCCCAGCAGAGTGAAGCCACAGCTTCACAATGAATCTGTAACACAGTGACCACAAAGAACCAGTAATGAACAGTGTCACATCTGTGAATAGAAAGATTTATAGATTTATTTTCACCTCTCAGGTTCCCTCTGTATTTTAGAAGATAATTATAGAACCAGAAAACAAGAATACTTCGAAATTCCCGTAAGTTTGTATTTGCTGCTTGTGCATTATGGAAAGGTGGTCATCAGGACCAGTCTGAACCATCCATTTCCCTCAAGTACTGTGGCTGCTATAGCACAATTGCTGCTTTGGACCTAGGAAGCAGTCGCTGACCTTGAGTTTGCATGAAAAAGTTAAATATTTTAGTGGTAACAAAACAACTGTTATATGAGTAATAGTTTTATATTATCCCAAGGGCCATGATTTTGTTTATAATTACTCAGAAATAACTTTTTCATAACATAAACTCTCTTAGTTGAGCACATCTCTCCAGCTGCATTAGCCTGTTGTGTCTGCAATCCAGAAAAGGAGAATTCAAATCCCTTTCCACATTTTTTTAAACATTGTTTCTGAATGCACAATTGGAGGAAAATTACACAGGCATAACCTTGTCTGTCCTTCTCCAAATCCGAACAGCAAACTACAATACAGATAGCAGACAAAAAATCTACTCAGATCTTCAAGAAGTCCTTAATCTATAATTAATGTCAACACCCTCTACAGTCTGTAATTTGTGCATCTCACATTCATATTTTAAAGGTACAGTAGTTCTGAGCTATGCTGGATATGGAGAGTGTTTAAAAATTAATGAAATAGCATCACTTTTAACAGATAATAATAAATAGTATTGGTTTTTACAAGGTAGGAACACTTCTTTTTTTTTCTTTGAAATTAAGAAAAAAAATTAAGGGACACTTGTTAAAGTTAAAATCCCTAACCTTTTAATTTTACTTTCATAATCACAGAAATATTTAGTGTGGAAAAGTCCTCTAAGATCATCAAGTCTAACCACTAATCCAGCACTTCCAAGTCCACCATTAAACCATGTCCCTCAGTGCCACATCTACAGGTCTTTAAAATACCTCCACTGATGGTGACTCCACCACTTTCCTGGGCAGCCTGATCCAGTGGTTACTAACCCTTTCCATGAAGGAATTTTTCCTAATATCCACTCTAAACCTCCCCTGGTGCAACTTGAGGCCATCTCCTCTTTGCCTCCTACTGTATGATCATAATAATTTGCATGCTAGTGTTCCTCAGCCCACCACGGGCACTGCTGTGAACTAATTTTTCTCCATCAAACCTAATATCCAGCAACATAATGATGTGCTGTGAATTTTTAAACACATACAACGACTTTCTGGGTCATGCCAACTCACTTAAAAAGATGTAGCCAAATTTAACAAGCACCAGTTAGGCGCGTTTCAAAAAATATTCAACTCACCACTGGCCACTGGGTTTGCCACTAGTCCCTACAGCTCACGGAACTATTGCTTTGGTAATGAAACCATCACTCTTTCTCCTGAACTCTGTGTGCTTGGAAATACGTTGTACGTATAAAATTTCTGCAACCCAAATGTTCTTCAATAAAATAATCTTTTTGACCCGTTTGAATCTGTCTACTTCTAATGAAGGCACTCAGCTCTGATCCCAATGCTTGTAGGACTTAAAGAATATCCCTCACAGAGCACAGGACTCTTTTGCCATCAGTTAAGAGAGGGCATACACTTCATCTCTGCTATGGAGAGGGCTAATCAGATCCCAGTAAAATACTGCTTCCTCACTGGGGTAAGAAACACAAAAGAAACTGTATGCCAAGAAAAGAACGGATATCAATCTACGTGATTGTAGCATTTGTTGTTGAGCCATCGGTACTGGGAAAATCAACTGGATACGGTCAGCAGCAGAAAGATTTCTTAGTCTTCAGTACTGCATCAACAAAAATCTGAAGATGGCAACTCTAGGCAGACTCTACCAGTGAATGAGACTGGAAGCAGGTGAAAAGGATGAAGCATTATCATTTCAGTTTGGATTCAGCTTGGATGCAATGATGCTTGTAAACAAAGGCAAGCCATAAAGCCTCCAAAAGCTCCTACCTTCATTTAGATAACTTAGTTTAAGTAGATGGCCCATAAAACACATGCTACATGCCATAGAAGTAGACAGTGCCATCTATAGTTGGGTTGTCAGGCACTTTCTCTTTTTAAGCACTGTTTTCAGCTACTTTTAAAATTCTGCTGGGTCACGTTCCACCCTAAGCAGATCTTCTTAGCGCAGTTTCAACCACAGCAGTTTAGGCACACTACTGAAAATGAGAAGAGGGAAACATCCACTGTCTTTCAAGCATTTCTTTGCAAAGGTTCAGTTGGCATCAGGCTTCTGAGAAAGTATTTAAAATCTGGACAAGATAAAACATAAGGTCAGAACCATTCCAGGAAAAAGTATAATGTTTTGAGAAAGTAATTTCTGGCCTAACCTGGCTGTATCAGAGCGTGGAATAAGGCTGCAGCCTTCATCCTACAACATGCTTACGTCTGAAGGCTCAAACTAAGAGCAGGAACATTCCCTTATACATTTTTATTCAACAATTTCAGATTTATTTATTTTAAAAATTGCTTTTGTGAAAGCTCCATCCCAATGAACCAAAATGCTTCACAACAAAAGAATCCACACATCCACCTCCTCCCACCAGAAAACATCCAAAAGATTGATGGAGAGCTGAAGACAGTGAACAGAGTGAAAATTATTATCATATGATTGCTTTTCCTTTGCCTCCAACATTGTCTTCTGGAAAGACTTAATGATTTCAGCTTCTTATAGTCTGAAACCAATGTAGGATTTAGCTTTATGACTGTGGAATCTACTGCAGCATCAGATGTTTTGGCAGTACAGAGGAGCACACACTGAAATTATTTTGAAGCTGTCATTTGCATATACTCAGACAAGCATGCAAAACCAAACTGAGATATTGTTCAAAATCCCCTAGGAGATTCACACATTTCAATCTCTCTCTATCCCTGAAACTACACTGCTGTGTCCTATGAAAAGTCTTCTCAGTCATGGAGAAGCTTGCATTAGTAATTCCCAAGAGGGACTGCAGCTTGTTGTATCACCTCTTGAATGCCCAGGAGAGCTGGGCTGGGCTGCCCAACACCCAAACATCCTCACACCTACGACAACTGAAGATCTTTGCGTGTGACACTCATTCTGAAATGGCCCCTAAACCCAGAAGAGGGCCAGAGTTGAAAACTCCTTTACACAATCTGAACACAGAGGGAGTGTAATGACAATAATTTCATTAGCAGTATGTGAACAGGACACCAAAATTAACTTCAGCTGCACTGCAGCTCAGAGTCAGGAGGTTTTCCCTTTGTCTGTATCCTACAGCTCTGAAGGCCCAAGTCCTGCCTAGGAGCAACAGGTTAGCCCAAAGTCCTGGAAGTTTGCCTACCCCAGGGACAGCACATCCCATAAAAAGAACATTCTCAGGGATTCACCTTCATTCAAGTCTTTCCAAATCTTCTGCTTCTCAGAAGGACAGAAAGAGCATTAATTAAAATGTTATTTGACTGCCCTCAGCAAACTTGTAGAAATGTTAATGATTTTTGGGTAGGATTAAACTGTCCAGTCACTTCTACAGAGGTAAACTGAACAAGATAGTGTCTGCCTGCTGCTTAATCAAAAAGAAACAATCTGTCAGAGGAAAACACTCTTCCCCCTTTGGCAGGATGACATTCAAATCTGAAGGTGAAGTCTTTTCCTGTGCTGAAATAGATCTCAAACGCTGGCACTTGACAAGTGTACTCTATCAAAGCAAATAGAGAGCATTAATGCATGCAGTTCATTCCTAGCTGTTCTTTGAGAGTACATGGTATCATAATTTTGCAATAAAAACAAGAGTCAGAAACCATGAAAACAAGAGTAAGAAACCATGAAAACAGAGTCAGAAACCATGAAAACAAGAGTCGGAAACCACAATCCCCAGCCCTGGCTGGAGCACATACAGCTTGGCAGAACCAAACCCTAGCAGAAAGAGTTTCTGAAATGGGTCTTGAGGTTTGCTGTGTTCTTACACCCATGCTGGTGGCAGGGCCTCCAAGGAACAGCTGGATTTGTGGTCGCTATCATCCTCAAGCTTCTGCTCCAGGCTGCCTCTGTGCATGGTGCCCATCCCTGGTACACCCAGGTGGGTTTGCTGGACGTAGGTGCTGCTTGTACCAAGCAAGCTTTCTTAGAATGAGTTGACCCTTTAAAACATGTTATACCTACTTCTTTCTGCTTAACCTTCTGCCTTGAGGTGGGGTGACCCCAGCTGGAAGGTAAACCCCCATCCAGTTACTCTTACATGAAGACAACTAGAGTTTTCTTATTTTCCTTCTTAGGTTGGTACTTGGACTTAAAGATATCTAATGACAACATGCAGAGTTATATAACTTTTACGCATAAAACTTTCCCCATCTTCTGGAGCAAAGAACAATCTCCAGAAATCTGCAGTATCTTTCATTTGTTAGAAACACAGATCCATATTTGTTTTACATGGAAACTTTTAAGCATAAGCAATGTACAGGCCTGTTAAGTCTCACACTCATAGCACGACTTGCCATTGGCCTCCTGCCGCTCTCCAAGCCATGCTTTTTACACGCTGGCAAATTTATCATTTCCCTTCTGCTCCACATGGCTGTCATTTGGGCCGTGGCTTCTTGGCAAGGCCTTCACTGGAAGAGATGCTTTCTGAGCACATTACTCTCTGTTGCCACGGCTAGCTTCTCTTCTGCAATCTCAGCATGGCAAACAACCTCCCTGCCTTACTACAAGTCCCTCTGACCTGGTTTCTCTCAAGCTGAATTTTAGGAAAGTTCATATTCTGAAGAGACTCCCCTGTGGAAACCAGAAAAATAATTACAAGCATTCACTTAGACTTCAGCTGCACTTGAAGCATTGCTTCTGAAGTACAGCATCATGATTTTTATCAAGCAAAACCAACTACATATTCAATATTGAAAATTTACAACATTTCTGCAAAATTACATGCTACCTCACAAAAGTACATGCATATTTTCCTGTAAAGGCCTTACTCTCAAATGAGTTCACAAGTCATTGTTTCTCCCTTTCCGACCATTCCAAATAAAAAAATTAAAAAAAGATCTGCAAAATCTTTGTCAGTACATATTCTGCTTATAGACACTGTAAACTGCTAATTAGTCTGAGGACTTCATCTTCTTTTCCTATTGTACAGCAACCACAAGTTGCATACTATTTGCTTACACTTCTGTTAATTCATCAAGAAAGCTACCACCCATGAGAAACAAAATTCCTGTGTTGGAACAGCTTTGTCATCCCTATTCTACAATTACAGGAGAAAAAAATGGCAGGGTGATACCTTTTGTGAGCACTTAAGTGTGCACTAGCAAGCTTTGCAGTATTCAGAACTGCCATGCAGGAAGCAGCTTTGGGTTTATTTTCCTTTCTCTTTCAAGGATTCATGAAGTCCCACCCACCACGCCCAGCAGAGAAACAGGCACAAGAAGAAACATCTCCTATCCATCTTTATCAACATTGCATTAATCTTCGTAATGAGAAATGAAACATAACGAATGAGATAAACGTCTTATTCCTCACTCAGCTGTCAAGAGAAAAAAAAAATGGTTACTGTCAAATACTGGACCAAGATGTATGAAGATCTCTCAGGTAAGTTGCAAAGAAGCTAATACGCCACATTACACAAACACAAATGAAGGAGATGGACTGGGAAAATTTCTGAGCCTCGATTAGGTTAGACTTCTCTTTCCCCTAAAAGTGCTCAGTACTCTGAATGGCAAACTGAAACATGTGTAAACATAGATTTTGTGAATGACACAGCAGGAACACTGAAATCTCACTGTCCTTTTGCCTATCAAAAACAGAAACAAGTAACATGGTCTAGAAAGTCACCTGAGTTTATTTCCCTGTCATATACATCTTAAAAACAATTCTCTTACATCAAATACAAAACTCAGAGTTCACGCACACCCAGACTACCATTTTTTTTCCTCCATGCTCTTTGAGAAAACACACATCAAAATGCGCTATTTCTTCATTTTATGATTGTATTGCCGAACATCCCTGCTGCTCACGCCCTGATTCTCCTCTTTCTATCTTGTCACCTGGTCTCACCGCAGCTCATCAGAGAACCTTCCTTCACATTCCCTGGTACAAGCTGAAAAGACATACAAACAGAAGGAAATCCTCCTTTATTATGGCTTAAACATGGTTAAGATTGCTTAAGGAGTTGTTCTGAAACCTACACAGTAAAAATCAGATTAAAGAATTAATGTAATTTAACAAATGCAGATGCATACTTTTCACAGTTTAAAGCAGACAAGCCTTTCTCAAATAAGTTCCATGGACTAAAAGGAAAGCGAACACCTTACATTCACCAGAAAATACTTTCCTTCTTTGTTCTTTGATCAGCCTACCCAGCCTCCCCTGCCACCTAACAACTACCACTTCTTCTTTCCCCATTAGCCACTGGGGGAGAGCTGCCAAGCCCAGTTCCATCTCTTCAGCCACGGCACTGACATTCTACAAATAACTTTTCTCTGGGCGCATCTGCTCTCTGAACAGGCAAAACAACATACACACACGCCGGCTCTGCACTCGCTGTCTTTTTTCCTGCTGGGTTTGGCACTATTCTTTTGAAACAGATTTTTCTCAGGTCCGCAACACTTTTGGGTCTCCTGAAATAGCAGAGGCAAAGCACCAGATCTTCTTGTCTCCCTGCTTGAAAACTGGTCACCCCCTTTGGTAAGGTGTGCCCTCAGAATTCCCCTTTCCCCCCTCATCTGGCTGGAGCAAAGGCAGTGCCGTTCCAGCTAAATAAACACTCTACTCGCGTGCTGTGACCAGCACACAGCAGCTTCAACTCAAGGACAAGTTACACCCCTCACAACAGCAAGTTAGCAGAGATCAAAAGAGATGATAAAGAACTTAACTCGGCCACACTAGTGCTTGATCACTAAAGCTCCTAAAAAAAAGTTACTGAATTATTTATTTGAGGAAAAAAAAAAAAACAAAGAAAATTTTTACATTTCAAGGTGGCAAATGGCCTTGTTTCCAATGCTGTTAATTCAACACCCTTAATCAGCATCCCAGAGAAACATATTTATTAATAATAAAATGAGGCTTCACAGATTCGACTTTCTCAGCTGACTGTTCTTCCTACTATGGGGGGATTAAAGGTATGTAGAACTATTATAATTTCTTTTACCAACCAAAAAGCTCTTACAATTCATTAAACTCCTTAGAAACTAATTTCTTGTAAAAAGTGTACCTTAATTTTGTTGTATCTTTTCTCTTACCTGGTTTTACTACCCTATTTTTTATTATTAGTAGTAATTATCTTTTCTAGCTCCTTGACCATATTTCCATTGCTTACTGTTTTCCATTGGGCTGTGCATTCCTAACCACATCATGGTTTCTGCCCCTTTCTACATATTCCCTGTAAAAGTGTTCTCCCAGACAAGGTTCCCTCACCTCTCCTCTCTTCCATGCAACTCAGGAGGCACAACCCTGATCCATTCACACTGGCCTAGGAGCAAAAGGCAGATACTGCAGGCATCTTAATGGCTATTCCTAGGAAGCAGGCAGCTGCCAGGCAGGATGTTTATCTCTCTCAAATGCACCTTCATGCACATTCCCAGATACTATGGGCTTCTGGAGGAGGAAGGGGAAGGCTGCAAAGTGCAACATGGATAACCATTTTGGAAAAACCTGGGTGAAAGGATGGAATCATTGAATCATTTAGTTTGGAAAAGTCTAGAAGATCACTGAGGACAAGTGCCCAGCACTGCCAAGTGTACCATTAAACCATGTCCCTCAGTGCCACATCTACATCTCCGGGGACAGTGACTCCACCACTTCCTGGGCAGCCTGTTTCAATGCTCGATAACCCCTTCAGGAAAGAAATTCTCTCCAATATCCACTCTAAACCTCCCCTGGTGCAACCTGAGGCCATTTCCTCTCATCTGTCACTTGTTACTTGGGAGAAAAGACCTATCCCCATCTCAGAAGAGGCAGTACCAGACGAACCAACAGACCTCAGCTTCTGAGCAAGGTCATAATATGGCAACAGAACGATGCAGTAAAGGCAAGCCATGAGATGCTGCAAATCCTTGACCACTTGAGACACTCAGCTGTGGCCCTTGTGGAACCTCCTACGTGAATTCTTACAGGCTTACAATGGTTCCACCTGGTCGACCACCACCAGCTCATCCAGCATTGCCCTAACCCTCTGGATGCCTCCCCAGCTGTCTGAAAAAGTGCCTAATGGCAGTCAGAAGGAAAGCCAGCATAACCTCTGCAAGGGCACCACAGCTTTCCTAGTGGTGATCTCCTTGACTTTTCACCTCCTTGCTCCTCCCAGTACACTCACACACAGGCAAATGGGAACACATACGGTCTTCCTCATGATATAGTTGCACTGCTTGAAACACAGGAGTAAATTCATTCATCCACTGTCTAAGGGAGTAACAGAGGAAAGAAGTCAAGTCTTTCCTGCTCACTTAAAGGAATCACTACAGGATCCCCTCTAGTGAGCCCCATTCCACTCTGCTAACTCTTATCCTTTTAAACACATTTTACGAAAACTCTAGTGTCTGGAATCATATTGTCCAATACAGTGATAATTCATTCGTGAAAAAAAGCCAGTCTTGCTTTCAGTTTCACGTGAAAAATTAAAAGCCCAATACAAATACAATCTAAAAATTTCCAAAAAACACAGATAACTTTTTACACATCTAAATCATTTTCTGATGTTTGGATATAGCAATATCATGTTCTTGAACAGACCATGGGGACTCTGTCTTGCATAGCCTATGACTTGCACGTACCTGCTTGGAAGTTTCTCTCCACTACTGTTCAATCACCCCATGTTCCCCACAGGCTCTCTGTAGAAAGAAAGGTCACTCTTTTCACATTTGCTCTAATTCACTCTAGATTTGCCTTCTGAAAGGGATAAGAGTAATAAAGCATGACATACCAGGCTCTTTCCTATACCACCCTTCCCCCTCTGACTTTCATGTTCTGTATCTGTAAACAGACGCCTCTTCCATTTTGGGTAGGATCTTACATTCTGCTAAGAGGGAACAGGAAACCATCACATAGTGAAGCAAAAGATGGTTGAACTCGTATGTTTTAGAGCTTCCCCTGATTGCTGTTCACCATCCAATGCAAGTCAGGTGCAGGTCAGCAGACTGGGAAAAGTCATATAGGAAGAGGATCATTGGCAATACTGCAGTAACTACACCAGCCTTGAAACTCCAGATGAAAAACAATTTCCTTGTGCATTCTAGCACTTGACTGAGATTTATGCAGTGCACAGAGCAGGATGGCACCTTTCAGAGTGACAGCTTACTAGACTGAAACTACGAGGAACTCTACTCACAGAAGCTAGGCTCAAGCAGCCCAGGCGTTCTGCAACACAGCTGAGACACAACAGCAGTACTGTGCATTACAGTCTTTAAACTCCTGTGCATTTTATACTTCAGGCTTTTGGTTTCACCAAGGAAACTTAAAATGGAAGTGCTAGACATACACAATAGTTGATCACTTATCACCTGGAATGCTCCACAAAATGTACTGCATAATATAATGTTATGAATCTCCATTATCTGTAATGGCAAAGTTCCTGCACTAACTCACTGAGTGCACACTGATTTTAATCCAACAAGGAAAAGAGGCCAAAGAAAAACTGGGAAGCCTAAACAACACTTTGTAAATTAAACAACCGCCAAGAAAAGGTTGGCAGGTGAGGGTGGCAAGGTTCTTTCTTTCATCTTCTCTTCTCTTCCTTCCTTTCTTTCCTTCTCTCTCTCTCTCTTTCTCTTTAACAAAGAAAGAGAAGAAAAAAGAAAGAAATGAGGGGAAAAAAAACTGCTTAGAAAACTGACACCTACATGCAAACGCTGCTTCAAAGCTTTCAGCACAACCTCCTGGGCCAGAACAATAGCGGCTCTGTGCTCACAACCAGCTCAGGCTGTTCCAGGCAGGAAGAGGGTGCCCTCGCCTTTTACAGCAAATGTGTTTTTGTCTGATGTTTGGGTCTATGAAATCTGGCTCGAGCTCTTGAGAATTCATAGTCTATGAAGCAGGACAGCGGGCAGCAAGTAAGTACTCTAGTGACTGAGGCTGTGATTAGATGCATTTAGCAAATTTGCCTACCCGGTCCTGCTCAATTTCTGCAGTACTCAGGCTAGAAAAGAGGCAGAACTACATTCAGAGATAAGGCTGCATTTCAAAGCACCCCTTGTTCCTCCAAGGGCCTTACCATGCCTGGAAGACAGCAAAAGAATAACTGCAACAGGTACTCACTATCTTGCTAAGTAAGAAGAAAGCAAAGATCTGGCATGAGAGCTGTCTCTCGGCTAAATAAAAAAAAAATTATCTGTCTGCTGTCAGGTCCACTAAAATTTTTCTTAAAGCAGTCCAGTTAAAGAGGGTTGACTTACTAAGCTGCCACAGGATCTAAAAAGCTCCCCTCCACAGGTTGTCCCAAGGAGGGCTGACCTAAATAAGACTTATCAGATGCCCCAAGAACAACACTGATCCATTCAGGGCTTTAAATATGGCTCTTAACTCTATGTTCACCTCAGAAACAGACATTAAACATATTGAATGTTCTATGAAAACCAGTCTTTCTCAACAAGGAAAATAAAGACAGCAGGGACAACAGCTATGGCAAAGAGCTCAAAGCATTTCTTGCAGTGAGCCATTCAAGCTTCTGTGGCTTCTACCAAGTTTTATGGCATGATTAGACAGGTGCTTGTTGCTTGACCTGCATGTGGACATCCCTATCACACATCATTAAACACACACAAGCATCCCTGCTCTGAGCACCTTGGCAGGTACAGTCCCATCCCAGGACTTCTAGTGGAAAAAGCCCAGGGAGAAAACTGCAGGACTCTGTAGTGTGACGATTTCATCCCTGGACAAGTCTGAGCAGTTTTGAGAAGAGGACAAAACAAGCTGCTGGATGGCTGATCTCTTGCCAGAAAGGCACTTGGGACCATTGGTTTAGTATGGCATGCCATGTAACATATATAAAAGTTTATCACATGATTATTTCAATCAAACACACGGTTTTAGGATGGCGGGAAAACAAAAAAATGCAAACAAGGTTGTTTATATAAGTAGTAGCAGTTGCATACAACCATCCTGTTTGCTAAGCTCTTCAAATCTCAGAACACTGGGGTTGATGCAGCTTTTTCTAAACAAACTCTTGCAAGTTTTTTCCCCAGAGTAGCAGATAATTTTATTACCACAAAAGACTTGCAGGAGTGTTTCTGCACCATCGCTGAGAGAAATGTACACTCAGAAGATTTTTGCACTGCTGCACATAGAAAAGAATTGTTAACATGTAAGGGTCCAAGCCATCCAAGGCTTGCATGTTAAAATGAAATAACTTGCTGGCAGGACAAAATGATAATCTAAATCCTTCCTCACAAACCTAAAACCCTCAAGGGAATGGAAGATCTATGTCAAGCAAGACATACTACTCTAGACATATAAGTGGAGATTATGGCATGATGTCTGCAGTAAATGCTTCATAAGGGAATATAAGTTTTGACTAGCATTTACAGAAAGTGTAAATGATACAAAAAAAACCCCAAAACAAAACAACAAAAAAACCCCACCAAACAAACCAACCAAACAGAAAAACTGCTCCAGAAATAATGGCTCTCTGGAAATATTCTGAAGTGAACACTTTTTCAAAAATCTTGACATCTTATTTTAGTGTAAAGGCAATGAAATACTCTGAATTTGTCCCAATATTCAAAACATTAATTTGGTCCTGACTTATGCCCATTCTGGCTGCTCTCCATTGGGATGCTCCTTGCCTCCATATTTCAGAAAGAGCAACTGGCACAAAAGGAAGCAATTCAGTTAAAAAAAATCTCTACAGGTTGGGCCTTCTGCCAAATGCCCATGGTTTCTCAGGACAACGAAGCAAGCAGCCATACTTCTGTTAGGACACCTGCAACAGCAGAAATGTCATCAAATCCAATCCATAAACCGTTACTGACCTGCCAGAACAAATGTCATAAAACAAAACTGAGGACCATCATCCAGTTAAAAGGATTTACAAGGGCAATCTATACACGCATACCCGGGGCAGTGTGTGATTAGCAGTGCCCTGCCACAGCTCATCTGGCATCTTACAGCCCTCGCCATGCCTAGGGATTCATGGGGTGGGGAGCGCAACCTGCACTCCTGTTAATAAATACCAACTCCCATTCCAAACTCCAACTTCAAAGCACTGCTTAACATCTCCTCAGAGGGAAAGGCTGAGCAACTTCTCTTCAGCCGTACCCATCTGTAGCACATTTCCCTATCAGTAAGTCAACATGTAATCACAATCATCCATCCATAAAAGCTGGGGGATGGAAAGAGAAAAAGGGATGTGTCCTTATTTTTCAGGCATTAAGAAGAGAATTGGGGATTTTCCAAGAATCCAGAAACCAGAGAACAAACGAGCAATCGAAAACTTGTGGCTGTCATTTCTTTGGATACGTATCTGGATACACATAAACATATACATGGACACAGCACACCAGGGCTCTAAATGGTAACAGGGAGTTACCACATCAAGATGACCTTCACTTCTGAACACAAAGCGCTCCCACCACCAGAGGTGTCTCGAGTGATTCAGTCTGGACTCAGGCTCCATTTCTTGGTCTGTTCACTCTGGCAAGATCAGCTACTTGATAAACATCAGAGAGATGCTTATCTCAGGGACTCAAGTACCTCACTGCTTGAACAGAGAATCAGTTGCCTGAAAAGACCAGCAGTTTAGGAAGCAAAATTTCCCTGCTTCCCTGGGTTTAAGAGAACTGTACTGATGGCAAACAGCAACCCCCTGCTGAAAGCTGGTATCTCTTATTTAGCCAGCCCAGAAGCCTGTGAAGAAAACCACAGGAAGCTAGTAATTAGCTCATCAGTGTCAAAAAACCTCAAAGGCTAACCTCAAAAACCCAGAGAAAATTTTCAGAGGTAGTGATTACCCAAAGACTCACAAGACATGAAGCCCACCCTCAAACAAAAAGTTGCAAAATAAAAGCTACAAGGCTGACGTGAAGGAAATGAAAAAAAATAAAAATAGTTTGGAATAAAAGTGCTATAAACATGTAAACTAGAAGTTGACCAAGTATCAATATTTCTAAGGGGATAAAGATAATACTGCAATGTTTTCAATAGAGAATAAAATCATCATATTTCAAAAAGTCTTTTCTCTCAGCATGAAAAAAATTTTCGTGGCGCATCAAGCAAATACTGAGTCAATACAGATTTCTCCAGACTAGAAAAGCAGGTGTCTGTTTGAGGATAATCTGTACAAACCTCAGAATTCCAATGCATTGATTTGATCCCCTGCAGATTTAGACAAAAAGAAGGGAAAAAAATCAAAACAGGAAACGAAAAATACCTTTATCTTCAGCTGAAGAAGCAATTTAAAGTGAGTACTATGCCAAAACCAAATAAATGCTATCAATAATATAGAAGGTTTTGTTGCCTAATCATGACAACAAATGCAAATGAACTCTGTAAAGGCAGAGCAGATTATTTTAACAGCTCACCACATGAAAACTTCTCCAGCATCAAGGAAGGAGAATAGTGCATCATTTAAATTTCCCCTTATGCTATCAGATTGTGATTTCTCTTTTCACCTAAGTCAGAACTTTTCTAGGAGAGACTGTGGAAGAGTCACTCAAGGAGAAATGTCAGTGGTACTTGCAGAAACGCAGACAGAAGGAGAGGAAAGTCTCAGAGGCAGATGAAGAAATGATTGTAAATAGGTGGCACTCTTGCCACCATCTTATCTGAAACAACTGTTTGTTTACAATTCAGTAATAACAAAAAAACATCCCTGGTAGAGGTAGTATGGAAATCCACACACATCACTTCCTTGACATCTTTTGCGTCCTGTCTCCCTTGTGTGGAAACTAGGAAGGTGTTTTGGCTGCTGATCTGGGACAAACAGCACAGTCTTTTAAATTTTTTCCCTGCCCTGTGTATTCAGCAATAATATTTTTTGACAACTGCAATTTATATATACTCTGCAAATGCTTAGGTCTTTGAAGAACAAAGTTCACTCGCCATAGAACACTAAGAAAATTAAGAAGCACCTTAAGAGAACGTGAACTTGCAATTTTTAGTAATGCTTGCTAAGGCTGCCATAGGACAGTCTTTCCAACACTGCAGCTGTTTTAAACATGCAAAGCTACATAATTCTAAAGGAAGACAAAACTCAGTTAGTATCCTATTGCAATTCCTCGACTTTTTTTCCTAATGTAGAGTCTAGAAAAGATCAAGTGAAACATTCTAGAAAAATAACACAGAAATTTGGTTCTTATCTAAGAGCGGATGTATCCAAGAGATCAAACGGAAATCTCTTGGCATAAAACACAATTTACAGACAATGTCACCGACAGATATTTAAGTGATTACTTCTTGAATACACAGAATGCACAGAACAAGAACCTCTCATCAAAAAAAGGGTCCCATAGTAACTACATATGTCAACTTCTTTACAAACCATGAGCTGGAAGGTGAGTGGGGGAAGAGGGAATAACTTCAAAACAGAAGTGAAAGAGGTGATAAGATTCCTTGCTTCCCTCTGAAAGAAGAAAAAGTCGCTAGAGTGAAGAGGTGGGGGAAGGGGAATATTAAATCAAGGTACACAGTGCTGAGGTGAAAAAACCCCAGCTGATGAAAGCCAGGCCCTTTGCAAAGGGCAAGCAGCTCTTTTTTTCTACCACAACCATCTGAAGCAGTTATGCTATGAGGAGAATGTGTTCCGCATCCCATTCCGGTTCTCACAAGTTCTGGGCAGTTCAGCAAACAACTTACATGCAGCAGGTAAACACAAAATAAAACTGATAAAGGGTTCATTTCTTTTTGCTCTGACCAGCATCATTAATTACCAGTAAAATGTTAAAATAATTGGTCCACCTCAGTTTACTTTTGAATGTTAATGAGCAGTACAGGTCAAAACACAAAATCATTCATTAAGGCTATAAACACATGTGATCTGAGCCATTCTGGATGTAGTTACCCATATGCCTTCACTGATGACAAAAATCAATCTCTCCCCTCACATGCTTCACCACCCTCCCCAGGCTGAATCTCACAAACAGAGCAGACCAAAGTCCACTCTGACCTTCTGTGGAAAGAAGTAGGTTCATCCCAGCTGCCCCTGCCACTGGCATCTGCACCTACGGAGCCATTCAGTGCACTGAGGCAAGGCACCAGCCTAACCAAAAGGGACCTCGGGGGCAGGAAAAGCATAGAGAAATTAGGTTACAGGCTGACAATTCTCTGATCAATAGAAACAGCAACTAAGAGAATTGAGTGCACTGGTAATTGGTCTGTGTAAATGGAGAAAGGAGAAAAAAACCCCAAAACTAAACAAAAACCAGAAGGGGACAAGAGCATCTCGAACAGGCTTTATCATAAACCCCACATCAGTCCCAAGCAACCACTGATTGCTTGAATTTATACAGCAACACTTTCATCCAGAGGCATTATCAGTAGGAGGAAGTGTTGTGTTATTTTTCTTTAATTAGACCAATTGTGATTTCTTTGGGGTTTTTTTAATTAGACAAAGGGATGCAATTGGGGAGGTCAGAGGGAGAGCAAGCCCTGCTTGCCCCCTGGGTGGGGTGGCTGTGACAGCAGAGCTGAGCATCAGCCGTGGGCAGTCATGCTGGCAGGATGGAGGAGAGGGGAAGCACCAGCGGAACTGTGGCCTCAGTTTTCAAGAGCACAGCAAGGCAAATGTTCTCTCAAGTCACAGCCTCAGACCTCAAACAAACAACCACAAAAGGCTGTTCTTGAATGGTCTTTTCCACCACGTGTGCGCAGTTTTCATCTTAACACTGTAGCCCCACGTTTAAGGTTTTAAGACCTTGGCCATTTGCAACAGGAGGATGTACCAGAGTTACTGGGAGTGCTGAGAGACACCGAAGCCCAGCAAAACTGTGCCGGGGTCCTGTCGCTCATCAGCTTTAGGAAACTCAGGGCTGCAGCAGTGTTAAAAGTGCCGGCTATTCTGAGGCATGACTCACGCACCAGCCATGCCAAGAGCCACGCTCCTTTACGCTCCCCATCTCCCGGGGAGCAGGATCCTGGCGTATTCCAGCAGCCTCTCCTCTCTGCTTCCAAGGTCAGAGGCAGCATGCAGAGGCAGGCATGCCTGGAACCATGCAGCGGCTGGGACCGCTCTTCCAGTCCCTGGAAGAGCAGGTATTTTCACCTGTTCCCTCGAACCCCACGTGTCCTGCAGCACACAAGGCACCTGCGCTCCTTCACTGCCTCCCCGGGGCAGGGACCCGGGAGCACAAGCTACCCCAGGTGCCTGTTTCCTCAAGCACACCTCTCTAAGAGGCCAAGCAATTGTTCTCACAAAAGCAAACACCCAGCCTGCTGGCAAAGAGAAGATGCTTTCAAACTTCAAAGGATTATCAGCTGTACTGAATCACCGAACACTGGGACAAAGTTGGAACCATGTGGCTGTGATGCGGTGCGAGAGAAAAGACATTTTGGAAGGTTTTAAGCAAGTACAGAGCAGGGGCAACCTTCATAAACACCAGAGACATGCCAGCAAGGGAGAAAGAGAGTGCAGTTTTCTCATGATGCATTGCCATCAACCCAGAGGGACCAAATGTGAATTGGGAGAGAGAAAATTTAGGTGGTGCTTACAATACATACACCTTACATATCATGTCTCGAATCTTCCACCATGAGTACAAGTGAAGAGTAATTTGTTCAATATTTTTTAAACTCAGCAGGCAACTACTGCTCTGGAGGATGGCAGCAATATGAATCATATTCCACCTAATGACCATGTGACGAATAAGCTCACACATTATCATTAATCTGGAGCCTTCATCAGGTCTTTGAACAATTTTTAGCAGCAGAGGAATTCAGAAACTACATGATAAATTTTGATTCACTCTGATGTGCTTGCTTGCTATTCTGCAACTTTCACAGTACTACTAAGGTACAGCCTACTTTACTGTTGTGTATTTGCAGCCACATATTAGTCTTTGATAAAGTAATCTTCAGCCTTATTCTAAGCACATTTTATTTGTGACTGAAATGAAGCTAAGCAGCTAAGCTAGCAGAAAATAAATCATACCGCTGTATGAACTGATTCGGCGGCTGAGCTCATGAAAGTTCTGCCTTCCACTTAAAACAACATAAGAGATGGCAAAAATCACTTGTAAATGTGCAGCAGAGCAGAAATTATCTAAATGCCAGCTATGTGAGATTACCTGTACCACCAGAGTTATATTCTGCCAAACAGTGTTTGCATGATCCAGTTTTACTGTTGCAGATCACCTTGGCAATGCTCCGACAAAAAACCCTCAAAGTACATGGGAATTCAACTCACCCGGAACATCTGAGAGGCTTTGCATGCCATGTGCATGGACCTAATACACTGATTCTATAGAACCTAGGATTACTCTCAGCTTCTCATGTCTCCAAAAATACCTTCACAGATATTCAGCCAAGCATAGATTAGTGCAATGCCATGTTCCAGAGTCTGAGGTAAATTGACTGCCCTGAGGCGTAGTTAAGGAGCCACAGTGTGGAATTATCAAATCTCCAAATGGCATAGCTGCTGCTGCGCTGACAGACCACTTGGTCAAAGCCAAATCAGCTGGGAGTTACATCCACTAAACACCAATAGCTGTGTGACTGAGGCAAGAGCAGGCAGAGTAAGGCAGCAAGACAATGGCATAAGAGGAAGGATCTGGCAGGCAAGTCAGAAAAAAACTGGAAGTCCTGCTGGCC
>VWZF01003562.1:355378-451440 GCA_013396755.1 Sclerurus mexicanus | reverse complement strand
CCTGCCCCCCCCCCCCCCCCCCAATAAGGGAACGGAGACAGAACAGCAGCTAGAGGGAAGTAGAGATTCAAATTTATCAGAAACTTATATGAAGAGAGTGAAGTTGACATTTCACCATCATCTTCCAAAGCCTTTAGTATTTACTATTTTACCTATTTCAGTATATACCACTTTATGAAACTTCAGAAATCTCAATTCTGAAGAATGTTAATACTGTGGGATTGAAGCTGTTTTGTTAAATACAATTTATAGAGGGTGGGAAGCCTTTTTGAAGCCATCAGATCATTACCCACATGAGCTGGGTGTAAAATAAGCAGGTGGCTGACATCAGGTATTGTGCTGTCAGGAAGTTCAGCAATAGGTTTGAAAGAAAGACTTGCATTCACAGCAATATAGCACTGCTTTTAATGAACCAGGTAATTAGCAACTCTATAAAAAGAAGGATATCCCTGAGTGTTCAACATCAAAAGCACTACACTCATTTGCAATTTAAAGGCCAGAATCGGTAAGATCCTGTGCACTCTCTGCTCCCATTTGGAGCCAGTGGAAATGAATGCCACATAACACCTCTTAGTGTCAGATCCAAAGGAAGAAGCATCCATCTGACTTAAGTTACCACTTCACTTGGAAAATTAAATTTAAACTTTTGAAATGTCAAAAGGAAAGTCAATATTGGATTTGTGAAAGGTATTCTGCGAACATGTAGTGCAGTGCCACAAAATCAGCTACTCCACATTTCCAACATCTGCAAACTGCAAGTTCTTGAGGAAATCAAGGGAAATTCAGAAAACTCTTTAGAAACTATGATGATTCTCTGCTAAGCTCTTACAGGTCAAACATAAATTATGTGCCTTATTACTGACACAGGTCCATTATTAATTCCAACTGCAACATCCCTTATGCTCTTTTGTCTCACCTTCTGCTTTACCCTTTTCGCTCCTCTACACATAGACCTTGCCTAAGCCTTCGGAACGACTGTTTTTAACACAGTATCCACACAAAAAAAGAGAGTCAAGCACATATATTTTAAATTTCTTAATAAGCTAAACATTTACACTGGCGAGTCAGGGCCCTTCCTTACTGTTCTGAGTAAATATTATATATCTGCCCTATTGTAACTATGGTTAAAATCAGACTGCAAAGTCTTACATGGCCTTACCTGTTTTGGAAGGTGCTTGGCACACCTTTCTGCACTAAAAAAGGCAGGAAAAAATGCATGAGTGTGTTGTATATCAACTCAGATCCTAATGCTGGGAAATACCACCAGCAATACTTCTTCAATGACCTTAGCAAATAGATACAGTCAGAGAAAACTCAAGACTAACAACACACAATTCAATCTCTGTACAAATGCATGAGACAGTAAAAGGAAAGAGCCAGGATGGCACAGGTCAGCAGGTTTTCCATTACATCTCTCCAAACTGCAGGGAGGAACAAACCAGACAGCAGGAGTTTTATTTATCAGATTTTTTCTGACAATCAGGATATGTCCATAAGGAAAGGGTCCAATTTTTCAAAGAGTGAAATTGCCAGAGAGGGAACTCAATAACACTTTGACTCTGAAGGGATTTGTCCTGTTTCCATCACTAGTATTCCACTCCTGCCTGCAAGGAGCTCAGAGATGGCAGAACAACTTGCGACGCTTGCAGCCTGCCACTGAACTGCTAGGTCTGAATTCGTGCCTTAGAGTCTCAGGATTGGCATAACTAAAGCTTCACATTTTACTGAAATTCAACTGCAAACCTGGAACGTGAAACGACATACGCAAAGCTTACAGATCTTTCATTCCTTACACATTTCACCTTTACACCAGTGGTTATTTGTTGCATGGAGAAGAGCAATAATAAAAAAAGCTTACAGAACAAGCCAGCAACATTAAGAAATTCTGTTATTCATGGAATATTTGACTCCTCTCCTTCATCCCAGTTTTGAAGCCAATCTAACTTGTTCAGATCTCACACTTCAGGTTGCCTGGCAGAGGTAATGGAAAAAATACCCCCAACTTATCCCCCATTGTGGAAACCTCAGTGATTCCCCTCTGCTTCTCACAAGAACATCTGGAAAGCAACACCATAGAAAAGATTTGCTCAAGGGTAGGAGGGCATGAGAAGAGAAAAATCCTTCTGAATATTTGTGCTATATTTAAACTCCAGACCAAAGCTTCCACTTGGAGTGAATGTCTCTCTGCTGTGGGAATGCAGAATTCCAGGCACTGAACAAGGATGTGCTAAGCTTTTCACAACATGCCCCAGAGCAATGGCATTATTGCAAAACTGTAAAAATGGAAAATCCAGTGCCTCTATCTTTCACGGCAATTGTTGCAGGAACAAAACACAGAGCCAAAGGAAATTTCAGCAGTGCACTGGGGTGGGAAAAAAGAACACGTCAGTTTTCAGCTCAGAAAGTTAATCAGTTTTGCAGAAATACCTCCAATAAGGAAGGTGTAAGTGGAGCAGGGAGGATGCAGTAAAATCAAAGCAACTCGGACAAAACCTCAGAAGGTGTACTAGTGTGGAATTCAAAATTCACGTAAGATTGAAGTAATATCAGAATCAATATTCAGTGAAGGCAATGAGAGCTACAGATACTTAACTAAGTTGAGGAAAGAACACCCAGAACATGCAGTCATATTAATTTTACTATTTAAGTCCATAAATCTAGGCAACTATCTTTTGAAAAACAAAGTGGCTTCTTTTTCTCGTGCCAACTCACCTCAACATGTAATTTGTGCTTCCCTCCCCTAGCTTAGCAGGAGGAAAGGTGTTGTTCATGCTCTGTACAAAGCAGCATGTAGGAACGGTCAAGATCAATACAGGAGGACTACACAGAAATCTAACTTTTTGGGGAAGCACATTCCCAAGATGAGTGTTGTCAAAATACTGGAGGGGACTAGTCACCATATCTAAATTCATTGGTATGAAAATTAAGTTAATACCAAAAAAGCAAAGAGCTTCTCAGTCTGAACTGTGTACAGTAGTACACATAGCATTTGAGACGGTCACATGAAATATAAAAGAAGTCAATACAGCTTCTTACAACTAAATAGGGGAGCTGCACTGACTCTCAGGATTAGGGACACTGTAGGAGTCAAGGAGCAAACCTACCACTGGAGCTACCTGCCATTTTATTTTCCTCTATGACTGGGAGACAGTGACTTTAGTCACTGCCAATTCAAGATAAAGGTATGTCTATGTGACACCCACATGATACCCTAGAGCACCAGAAAAGATGTACCCCGGGAACACAGAGGTGTGGGCTGATGTTCTCTGCCGAGGAGGAGAACTCCTTTTACCCAGACTGGGAACTGCTGCCACAGTCAGAGTGCTGTTGCCATTTCTTCATCTCGCTAGGCTACGCTGTGCTGTAGGATGCAGTACAGACATGCTCTTGCTCCTACCAAGATGGCTATGCTTACAATAATGCAGAAAGTATTAAACAGTGACAGACATCCTACATGCATCAGAACTCACATGGCGGAAAGTGAAAACAGCAGATTCTTCTGTTTTCCTTTGCCTGTGTTTTTCCAGTGTCTCAAGCAGTGGCTAATCTGTAACACTGAGGTTAGAGGGTTTAATGTGCAAGTTCATAAGTAAAGACCATGCTTCTAAAATGCACAACAGATAAAGGGGAATTCCAGGATAAAGCTGGATGGTTTAAAAACACCACACACTTCCTTTACTACTTTTCACATCAGCAAACAATCATTTCGAAATTATGGCTAGATCGTACACCCAGTGTATGTTAATTGTGGGCCATTATTAATTAAAAAACCCATGCACTTCCTAATTGACACAACTTAACTTTTATCCGAACTTATTACCTTCCAAATCAAAAGTCTGGTTCCCACAACATGCTTAGTGGTGTCTACAGAGTCACTCATGCACCTCCCTTTAAGACTTCAGCTTGTCTGTTTTTTATTGAAACCAGAAACAGGCAAGAGTAGAAAAGTCAACTTTGCAGGGATTCTGCTCAAGGTGGAAAGATTTTACTGGAGAGAAAGGTTGGGCCTCATGTTAAATTTTTGGGGCTTAGAGCAGTGTTCAGGAATTTGTTTTCAAATGAGCTCTGCATGTTTGCTCAGCCTGAAACGCAAATTATCATGAAAGTCACATCCCGCCAGCCTAGTTCACTTCTCCAGCTGGTTGAATAAGTCCTTTCAGTGGTTATGAGATTGCACTTTTCCAATACATGAAGAACTGGCTACCAGATTGCCTCTTCCCAGTCACTAGGTACACGGCACATACCAATAATATTTTTAATCTCACATCCAGTTATACTGGCACACAAACGTTCATCAATGTCAATTACACTCCACAGAGCTTGTACAGCAGTATCTAACTTCTACTCAATTTGCTTTTTTGGTGAATTGTGCCTTTTGGAGCATTCCTACATGAACCAGCTTTGATTTTTGCTGTATTTATTTTCACATGAAGTCTCTCCTGGGCCACACACTGAAATATTAGCAGGTTTAAATTATCCTGCTACAACATGGAAAGTTTTAATTAAAACCTGCCTTTCTACTCCTTACTCCATTAATGTACATGCTATTGTAGTGCAAAATCTAGCAACAACAAATAACAAAACCTTCCATTTGTTTTTTGTATATAAGAATAATAGAGAAACCACAATTGCTGTTCATGATCATTACTGCAATAACAGAATGCAACTAATTAAGTTGGTTGTATTTTACTTGGTTGTAAAGTTGCAATTACGCTGGTTGTATCTTAAAAAGTCACACTATTGACCAACTTATCATAGAGATAACTGAATTACTATGTTTATTTTCATATTGAGTAACATAAGTAGAGGAACATATTGTGACGTTCATAGCTTAGAAGAACCTATACATGTAAAGTTAGTTTGCACGAAGATTGACCTGCATTTGAAATGCATGAGCTGTGAATAAGTCAAAAAAGGTAGAATTCCTAAAATGTCACCAGATTAACAGGAACCATAAAAAAGCAACACAAGATAGAGAGATATCTGTTACTCTGACAGAGTAAAAGTCTTCCTCTGAAGTTATCTGCTCCAGATGGAGACATTTACGAATGATGAAAGTGATCATGCCCTTGAAACCCTCCTTGACCACAGCTTTAAAAACAGTGTACCAGAGCAGAAGTATTCTATTGTGCTTCAGCTATGTTTTAACTTGCACAGATAGCCTAACGCATGTACATCTCAGACAGTGCAAGAAAAATATGTGTAACTTATAAAATGTTTCTGTGGCAACATCACAAGGGAAAGACCAATAAAATACAACCCTTTCCCTACCTCCCTGGAAATGCTGAAAAAATTAAGCAACCAAAAAAATATGTTAGCTATTTACTATCAAGCCATTTGGAAACTACCTGAATGAGAAAGACATTTGTAATGGCTGCACCAAAATGTTTGCTGCCCCTTACCCTTAGATTTAAGCGTCCTTATTACTTTATGCAATCTTTTTCCTTTGTTAGCAAACTGCATGGGCAGTCTCTTAAGAGAGACTGCCACAACACCAACCAATTTGTAGTAAGACATGATTTGCATACCAGCATACGGTATTGTGAGTAGAAGGCAGCTTACCAAATCATTTGCTGATGAAAAAAAATACCTAAACCTCAGCCATCAAGAAAGGTCTCCAAAACTAACAGCCAGAAGCAGATTTCAGAGGGACAATCACAATCTGCTTCCAGCCAATATGGCCAACAATAACTTACATCATTCTACAAACTGTGAAAAGTCAGCTACTTTTACTTTCTACTTCTTTTGCTCCTCCAGTTTATCTTCTCTGAGAAGGTCAAAGTTTGACAGGAAAGGGAAAGGATCTGCATAGATGCAAGAAAGGACCTACATACATGGAAGAATGGACATGAGAAGAAATACCACCAAGGAGGCTTCACCTGCCAATATTCTTCAGCTGCCAAGCTTTTAACTTAGTACTTTCCTTAATTTGTCCTCTGCATGGTGAGCAGATGGATTCACACTTAAGTATCTGGTGGCTTCACAAATCAGTGAATTTCAGCTTGACTGAAGTCTTGGAAGCAAGAAACCAATTAATTATTTTAAGCTTGCAGCAGCCAGACAAGCCAGAGGAGTTTTGCCAAGCAAAGATGAAATAGAATTTATGGATGTAATCGTGAACTTCTGATAAATTGACAGTGGTTGGAAAGGTCTGGTTCTGATCTTGCTGTTGAGTAATCCTTGTGCAACATTTAGGATAGGTCTACCTGCTGCTTATACTTCAGCTGCATGACAGCTCTTTCTCTCCTTCACTGCAGTAGAATGCTTCACACTGTGTTGTTTCCTCTATTACCACAACCCAAACATGAAGTCAAGCTTTGTCTCTGAAAAGATCTCCTGTTTTCCACAGTGAGCTTTTTTTAATCTCTTCCCCTATTCACTCTTGCAGCTCTTTTCTGAGACATCTGCAAATTAATCAACTATGTTCTCCAGTGCTGGGCACGAAAACTGGCCACAACACTCCAGTGGTATTTTTCTTAATGCCAAATGCAGATGTGGTACAGCCTTGCAAGACCTGCCTGGCATTTTCCGGGTGATGGATTCATCGAGTATATTAGATGTCATGATGGAAGAACCACACTTGAAGCTTTTGCTTACCTGACTATAAGCAGTGATCCTGCACTAGGTCATCTTGGTTTTTTGGTTTCTACAGACTGTAACAGTGATGGGAACTTAGTACAGAAGTAACACAACAGCAAAAAGCTTGCAGAGAGCCTGCAAGCAGGGCTTTTTTCCCAAGTATTTCTCTGCAGTGCACTAGTACTAGGATTGACTAAGTAAACCGATTCTTAAGTTGAGCAATGAACTGTGATCTCTTTCCATCCTCCCACTATACACATATTCTCTCATACAGCACTCATTTAAAAAGACATCCACCAACCTCCCCGCTTAAGCACTACATAGCAGACGTCTGTGGAATGAGAAAGCAGGTTGCTATGAAATGCTGGGCCAACTATTCCACATTCTCTGTGGGACAGTAGGAATGACTGACCAACTGGTAGACAAAGCAAAAGATAAACCCTGCTTGATTATTTACAGATTCGCCTACCTAAACCTGGTAAGAGTCCATAATGATTAACAGCCAACTGCTGAACAGAATTGCAGCAGTCCATGGTTTGTAAGGAGCAAAACCAGTGGTGCTTCGGTGGGAGATGAGAGCAGTGAACAACAGCTACCACACGCTCAGCTTCAGGCAATTTGTGCAGGGGCAGAAACCCCCCCAGTTCTCCCTCAATGGAGCTGGCTAACTACAGTCCATTTCTATCTGTGCTTTCATAGTTCTTGCCTCTATCCTGTCAAGGAGATGTATTTGCCAACATCAGGGCCTAAAATGCCCTTTTCTATCTTTTCCATCAATTAATTTAATTTCATTCTGTTTTCTATTTATTTCCCCTTTAGCAAAATAACACAAAAGAGTTTTGCAAAGAAAAAGTGAGCAGACTAAGCAATAATTTGCGATTCCAAGCATCACTAAACAAAAAGCCCCCTGAATTCCCATTTATACATACCAAGCTTTTCTTTAGAAAAGGCTCTTTCTGAGATTGCTTCTGGGCCTTCCCAACAGGTGACTTACCTAATACCTACAGAAAGTGTGCTATCAAGTACAATTCATATACAGAAGGTCCCAGACACTACTAAGTCCCATCTGGAGCAGTTTAATGGCACTGCTTCTCATTGGGATAACATCAAAGGAGAGATTTTACCTTTTACAGGTGAAAACTTCATATCTGCCATCAAATCAGCTATTTTGAGAACTTACTCTTACAAGCTACAAACCCCATGCAAGTTTATTCAGCTTACACAGAGACAAGACACATGAAATTCTGTGCATTAACAGAATGAAAAAGCAATTTCACAGCCGTCACCACTTACAGGTACTAACAGATACAATTCATGCAAAAAGTGAGAACATTAATATT
Source organism: Sclerurus mexicanus (assembly GCA_013396755.1). NCBI lineage: Eukaryota > Metazoa > Chordata > Aves > Passeriformes > Furnariidae > Sclerurus > Sclerurus mexicanus. Next base: position 443,521 of record VWZF01003562.1, on the reverse strand, counting down.
GCAGAGGCTTGGTTTCCCCTGTGGAATACTAATAGCATGTACCATTATTTAAAAATGTTTAAGGCCTTATTGCCAAACTGCTTGGCTGCCTAGCAGTTCTGTCAAAGTGTTTTCCTGTAAAGAGCCAGGAGCTGGACAAAATGATCTTTCTGGGTTCCTTCCAGCTCAGGAAATTTTATGATTCTATAAGAAAGTCTAAAACATCTTTGCTTACTATTTGTGGAAATAAAAAGATTTCCCTGTAAACTCTTTACAATACTGATTTGTGCCTGTGGACAAATATCTGTAACATTACATACCATAACTCTTTACATCTAATCACGGTGCTGGTTTGCTCTACAGACTTCTGACAAGATAAGCATCCAGTTTAAATGGTGGTGGCACGGCTCCTGAAGAGTGCTAGAATGGTTATTTGGAGAAGTTAATCAGAAGAGGTATTGAAAAATAAAATAAACTGGATTATTTCTGCTCCCCCTGCAGACATGCTGATCTGAAATAAAAGCTACTTTATTCTGAAAATAATTATTTCCCTCACAAAGCTCAGCAGTAAATCTGGTCTTGAAAGGACTGAGTCTTTTCAACTCACAACACAAAGACCCACAGAATATGAACTTCATGCAAATATCTTGCTCAAATCAAAACTGGAAAGTTGCTTGCCTTGGTAGACACACACACACCCACCCCAAAGTATGGTTTTTATCAAAACATTAACACAGACTGCAACGTGTCTTTTTACAACTAATGAGCTACTGAATGCTGTCAAGATTCATTTTGATATGGTGGGCCTCTGAAAAAGAGCTCTAAGTAGCTCCTTTCTGTTTCTTGCTGGAACAAGTATGTGGGGGACCAGGGCACAGGCTCCCATTTGCTTCTCCTAGGACAAGTAGCTGGAGAACAGCTAAGGTCTAGAACTGTACAAGAACTGGGGAAAAAAACTAAGTAGAAGAAGTTTACTGGCAACAAATTGCTAAAACCCTGGGGGGAAAAAAGACCAAACTATGGCTCCCTAAAAACAGTTCATTCCTTGGGAGTCCTGCAAGGTTGCTCAGCAACACACCACAATTACTATGGGTCAAGTCCTCAGGACATAATCTAGCCTATTGACTTTAATTCAACTACTTCTGGCATAAGGTACTGCCAACTGTGAGAACAAAGAAAACAGAAGCAATGCAGACTGGAGAGTTCTCAGATGTTGGGAGGAAATTTCACAGTTTCTAAATGTTTTATCTAAATTGTTCTGATCTGCTCAATTCAATAGCTGTGTTCTACGGTCATTCTTTGAAAGAAGCAATTCAGAAACAAATTTCAGTTTCAATTTAATAGAAAGGCAAGAACCAAAGTCCACTGATGCAGTGAGATATTTTTGAGTTCAAAGCATTTTTCAGTACTCAGACTCCTGTTACAGATACTTTCTTAAAAAATCTAATACCTAATCTTGGAAGAATTCTTAACAAAAATACTTTCCACTCTATCAAGCATAGTGGTTCATGACATGCTTGACCAGAAGTTGTTCATGACATGCCTGACCAGAAAGTCGCCCTTCCCTCTTGCAGATAACTCAACTTTTCTGAAACCCATTCACCTAATACATTACTGGGTAACTTCCCTGTTAAGACACAGTTTGAATGCATCACGCACGTCTCTTCAGCCTTTCAGAAGGACAGAATTGCTTTGAGATGTGTACATATATAGGTATATATATATATATACACACACTTCTTTTGGGGAAGGACAGCTATGAATAGAAGATGAGACCTTGACATGGCATAAAGTAGCACTGAGTATTTGGCTTTTGCATGGGCACAAGCAGCAGTGGTCAACAATCTCTCTGCACAAGTGTTCCTACCAGAGACTCAAAAATATTAGCTTTATAGTAAAGAGGGAGCTCATATGGGTTGGAGGGAAAGAAATTCCTTCAGAAAACATTTGCCCTCTCACAGGAACTGCAGTAATGACACTTAAGCCCAGGCTTACAAGGAATATTAGTCCTCTCAGTGAATTACAAGTGCTGTTGGGGTTCCCCCTCAAAGAAATACATAAAGTCAATTTTAAACCTACCATTTTTATTACTATAATTTTTCTTATTCACTTTCAAATACTTAAGCAAATTTTGCTACAGTTCCTTTCTTTGGCATGAAATCTCGGTTTGAAGTTCACTATTTAAACCACTAACAAGAGAAACGATCACAACGATCACATGGAAAACAAACACACCACCTTATTGCAACAAACAGAGCATGTAGTTGTGGATTTAGGGTTTTTGAAGGATACAGGTTTATAACTGATGGTTTGAAAGCTTGAATAATCCTAGACCCCGATAGTTCACACAAGCACACATAAAAAACGCACTCAACACAGTCCCCTGGATCTGGTAGTCCGTGGGCACTGCACCCCAGCCTACTTATTGACAGCAGCATGCTGCCAGATGGTTGCTCCCTACCAAACCTCAGTTAATTATTGTGGCATTCAGTTTCCTTCATGGAGATGTTTCAGCAGAAGCTGTAGATGGAACTCTGAGTACAAACTCATAGCATGATGCACAGACACAACTGTAAATGCACATATGTGCAACTATAAACACACACCTAATTCAGCCCTGGCCTGCAGGGAAAGACGAGAAATACTGAAAATGCAATCTTTACAGAACAAATCAAGTGAAGAAGGCAGCATTTTGCTTATGTCATTATTAATACAGGCATCTAAATATCTGAACTAGTTTCTCTGAGGGGCTAGCTTGTGCTTTGAAGTACATGCCTTTCAAAATATATCCATGGTCTTTCTGTGAAGGCTAATGATAATTTTATCTCTTCTGAGCCTTGCAGTAATAAATGTTGACAGCCCCAGATGCCAGGTCCTTGGTGAGAGCATCTGTTTGTTTATTCAGGATTAAGTTAAACTACTTAGCCACCATTACAGCAAATCCACCTCTCCTACAGACCTTCTTAAGAGTACTGAAGAAAATGATGAAGCACCACATACTGTTGTGAGATCAATCATGTTCGGTAGGCTGAGAGATCTCAGTCAATTTATTCTTGGTGTGGAGGGGTGAGGAATAGATTGCAACAAACATCCTCCCCTCCCCCCCAAAAAGAAAAAAAGGAAAAAGGCAGCGTTAGCTGCTCTTTGTCTTGATTTTATCACATCACACCATACTGTGGCAGACTTTCAACAAGGGACTGTAAAGCTTGATCTTGCAGTCTTTGTCCAACAAGAAATGGGTTTAGACACCTAAATAATTATGCTCAGTTATATGAAAAAGGACTGTCTTTTTTTTTTCCCTGAGGCAAATCACTGCAACCCTTTTACCATCTTTCAATATTTAAAATGTACAGACTTTTAATTTCCTCTTCCTTATGGGCGTGAAGGAGTGTTATGCTCTTACTGACAGGAATGCAATTTGAGACTCCAAATTATCTCTCAGACCTGTAACACTGATGCCATTCCTTCACACTGGCAAAATATTCTCATGCATCATATATAAAGATCTAAAGCTGCGAGTGCATCAACAAGTAGGAAGGCTATGGGACACGTACTAAGCCTTGAGCCACCAGTGCTTCTCCACCCTGAGCTGAAGGCAATGTGGGAGGGGTGGCTGGCTGGCTCACAGCAGCTGCTTGTAAGGCCAAACACCCAGCTAGAGGTGGGTGGCAAGACCACCAGAGGCTGCATCTCTGTGATTGGGAACTCACCCTCAGCTCTCTGCATCAAAGGAGAGAAACTGCTACACTGATGTCACTCGGCAAGCAGCCTCTGAAAACCTCCCGGGCTGCGCAGAGACCCGGCAGACTGTGCATCCCGAGGCAAAAGCTGCATCAGCCCAGTGTAATTGGTCCCCAGAGGAAAGGCTCTGCAGTGGGAAAAGCCATAGGAAGTGGGCCTGGGACAAGCTGCCAGGAGACCTCCAAGGTCCAGGCAGCAAATGAGCAGCTTCCTCTCTATTAGATGCTGTGCAGCGCTTCCCCAGCAAGTTCATGGAGCAAAAAACGACTGCAGAGGCAGGAAAAACATGACATTTAGTAACATAAATTGACAAGTTCTCAACAGGAACAAAACTATTTTTTTTCCACTTTGTTTCTTTATATAAATAGTATTTGATTTTTTACATGCTAAAGACTGACAGCACACTAAGCATAAAACAGATTGTGATCGCTGTAAACCAGGATGGCTGTTATCAGATTGGCACCATACCAGGCCATTGTTGGAGCTAAAATTACTTCTCAGGTCTCGCAATACACTCCACCAAAGGACACTGTGTCCCACTGCAAAGACACACCACCTACACAGACATCCACTACAGGGCCAGGAGACAAAGGTCTGGGAGAAGTGGAGACTGGACCACTCAACAGGTTTACACAGCTAGGTTGGCTCATTCTCAAGACTTACACTCCAAATGTGTAGCAAACATTCAGGAGAAAGAGAGAAATAGTGAATACTTGTGTATTCACAGTACTGTTCATTTTTCTACTCAATTAGAAACCTGAAGGACAGGGAAGCTGGTTAGCGCTTCCTGCATACAGAGGCCAATCCCTTATACACTGTTTTTCTGCAGCACCATTCATGACTTTGTCCACAGCCTCCAGCAAACTGTTTCTTTAGTACTTGTCTCATGTACAAATGTTTAGAAGGGCGTGTATCTTGCCTCACACTTTCATTGTCAGAATAATTTGACACACACACCCATCAATGGGAGTCTGGCGTACTCGAGGTAAGTTATAACACACAGGTCAACGATTTCAAGAGAAAACCAAAAGCTTAAACAACTTTTTTTTGTGAGTTTACCTTTGAAGGAAGAACAACAGAAGTTGTTTAGAACCTTCTGTTTTTAAATTAAACTTTAAAATCATGTAATATCTTTGAAAGAAATCTAATGTGACCTGAAAACAACTTGGAAAAAACTTAAGACTCCCCAGGAATAACCTGAAATAGAATTGCTGCTTATCCCATGAATTGGGAAGTGGGCCATGGCAGCAGAAGAAAATGCACCAAGGAAAACCATTCAAAATATTGTCTGCAGTGCAGTACTGGCAAACTGCATTATAACACCCATGTCCACGCTGAGAGTCAGGAGGGGGCAGTGGAGAGGGCAGAGTTAGGATCGGTGACAGGAGGGGAAGACAAAATGGGATGGAAAGAACACAAGGAAGAAGCCTGGAGATCTGAGTTTGCTGCTAAAGGGATGAAATTAATGCAAATATGTGAAGATGGGGATGAGGGTCTGCTGCCTGTGGGAATGACAGATATGGTTCACACATTCTAATAGTTATAATCATTAATAACAGAAGGCTTCCAGGCATAGATAAAATTTACTACATAAATCTTATGCACAACAAAGTGTGTGTTCCTTATGTAGAATCTTATGCATGCATTATGCCCTGCAGGGAGGCATAAGCAAACAGCAATATACAGAGGGACTGCTCTCCCAGCAATTTAATGGGTAAGCACATTATTTGCGCCCAAAATGGTCATTATTCCTATTTGCAAAGACTGAACAATGGGGAAGATAGAAAGGTTTGTAATGAGGTGGTTGCTCATCACACCTCGTTCATGACTTCTTTTGGGTTATATCACACCATAATATTTAAATATACAGTACTGCATACATATATATATATATAATATATACACAAAATATATATACAGCGCACATGACATTTTTTCTTGTACAGAATCCATGGTGTTTTAGCAATATAAAACTGAACAAGGAATATGAATAAATAATTACTGCAGATACAAGTGTCTTGCCAGGTGGGAAGTAACTTGTTTAATGAGAACAATCAGAATTTTTACCAAAATAACAGCTTTGATTAGCAGCAGACAGCAGTGCTCATAGAAATCCCTGATTTATTTTAATTGGCTTTCTTTGAGACCCACACAGCATTAATATTTCCACAAACAAATTGCAAATTTTTAAGTCACCAAGGTTTAATTCTGCTATTGGTGACCTCTGTATTTGCTGCAGCACATTTCAATAATTAAGTATCTTAAATTTCTCTTTGTTTTGCTAGGGACAGAAAGCCAGTGAATGAATTTTTATTTAAAGGGTGTGGGGGAGCTGAGTAGTGGGGGCCACGTGTACGCACATGCATTAGCACATGCAGTGTGCCAGCATTTAAGAAAGTCCGTGATATCAACACTATACTACATAATTATTTAAATATGTAGTAAAATAAGTCTTGTATATGTAAGGAAACACTGTAGATGAAATACGCCTCCTTCCCATCAAGATAACTATTTTTAATGACTCACTTAAGATAATGTATTTAAAAGATGTGGCTTTCTAAATAAACAGAACATACTCAAGGACAGCTCAATTTTTTACCATTGACCATCTTTCCTCAGCTAAGAGCAAGTCAAAGGACAAACTTTCTTGACTGTTAATGATGAGAAAAACTAACAACTGCTGTCCTGCCTCAAAATGTCCACTCCTCCAGCTGGCCACAAACCAAGCGGAAATTCCAGATTGGGAAGCAATTATTTATATGTGTCTCCTTCCAACCAACCCCCTCCAAACCTTAAATTTGCTTCTAAGTGGGAATTAATCCTGCCTGGAATATTTTTAAACACTCCTTTATATTTACAGTAAGGTCAATGACAGTTTTTGCTTTAGCTGGACTTGTGAGATTTCTGTCCATATTTCTAACAAATTTAATTTTATTGTGCTCGAAAGAAAACAATTCTCCAGTTTTGGGGTGTATTTTTTTTAAAACACACCATCATTCTTAAACTAGAATTCATATTCCTGCCTACTACAACCTGCTGTTGCAAGTTTTAATTCAAATCTTTCATGTTTAAAAATGCCTTTTTTTTTTTTTAAATTCACAAGTACAAGAAAATGCCATTTTTACCTTAGGCTCTGTCTCAGTTCTCCAAGAGAAAAGGATCCCAGTGACAAGCATTCACTATCACATTTTCCCCCTACACTCTTTTTGTGGATAAGCAACACTAGTCACATAATCTACTGACTAGATCTTACACTTTTGGACTGAAATAATTGCTCCTTCTTGTGTAATGGATTAAGAGAGACTGAAAAACATGTCTCCTTTTAATTCCCTTCCCTTGATGATGAGAACAATTCTTCATTTCATGCAGAAAATGTTTCTCCCAAGTGATCCGACTTCAGATCAGAAAAAAATACCATCTTTTCATACAGCCCTTGAGAAAGGCTACAGTACATGCAGTAACACTTGAAAAAATGATACCCAACAGTGGGCATAGGCTTTAAGAACATCTAATTGGGGCTATAATTTGAAAATACCCCTTTTGGTGGTTTTGTGAGTCTGTAAACATCAGGCATTCAAATATAATTAAGTGATTTCTATACATAACATCAGGGCGCTGTAAGCTACTGCTGTAACACTTAACTATTGCAGTCCAATCCCTGAGGAGCTATAACACAATACACAGACAAGACAGGTCTCTTATAAAGCATGCAGTGTATCTTACTAGCATTGAGTAAAGCTCTCAGAGGAATCCTCAAGCACAAAGATGAAGCCACAGCTCAGGCAGGCAGCCTTCAAGTGAATCTAAATAATCAAGAGCTGTGACCTGAGCAGAAGATAACAGGTGAGCAGTGCCAGACTCCCCCGAAGTAGCATTTTTCAAAGGACTACAGGCTGCAGGGGATGAAAGTTGCTCCCTGTGTTCAGCCCAGCAAAGCAATGTGAACGCTTACAAGGCAAACACACATGGATGAATGATTTCCTGAGGTTGTATGATCAAGTTGGACAAGACATGGCCCATCAACAAGAGAGTTTGCCCAACGGATAACAAGGGTCAGATCTGGCAGCAGCTGTAGGGAGCTGACGGACATGAGACAGGAGCTAAGAGACACAAACTTCAAAACATCATCCTGGATGCAAAAAGGAAGCTCTTAGACATGCCAGGGACAAAGCACGCTTTATGGCTACCCAGTGACACCAGTCACCTCAAACAACAAATTATTTCTATGAAAAGAAGTGCGTGTCTTTTTCTGCTTTTAAATTATCTTAGGCAAATGCATGTGTAGAGTCATAGATTTGGGATAATCCACAGACTACAACAATTTTAGTCTCCTCTTGTTTCTATATGCTTTTCCCACAGGGCAGGACCCCCTGAGCAGATCCCTTCACTTCTTTCACAGACCAGAGCTTTGCTCTAATACATGCAGAAATGTCACTGCAAATTTCATCCCCCTCCCTGAAGCCATCCAGCCTAGTGAGCATGATCTGTGCCTCATTTACTGTGTCTGCAGCCGGTAATTCTATTGAACCAACTCTACTTGCTAGAAAAATTATCACGTTTACCCAAACAGCTTTGTCTTGGAGCACCACTGCCATTCTTTTTCCTTCAGTGGGAAACAACTCAGTCATGATCCCATCTGCCTCAACAGTGCTTCAATATTCAGCTGTAAGTTTGTGAAGGCTAACAACACATGGGAAGGCCTTTCTAGTTTTTCAGGGTAGCTTCTGCTGTCTTAAAAGAAGTCAAAACCTAAAGCTCGACAAAGAATTTATAAAGAATTTAAGGGAAATGGAGCAAAATGGCAATATATATACCACTTGAAGATTCACTTTCACTGAACTGAGTCAAGAGAAATTTAAATATACACAGAATAAGGGCCCTGCAGAGAGACTGCATTATGCATATGAGTTTTGAATGGAATGAAAGAAAAGCTAATAAATGGATAGAAATGAGCAAAACTGTGAGAATGAGACTAAAGAAAGCCTGCAAGGAGGTTTTGGGACTAAAAAAAAGGTAAACAGGTAATAGAACCTGCTTAGTTTGGTTTTATTTTCTGTCTAGTCTTTGAAAATTAAATGTTCTGTAAGAAAAGGCAACAGATGCAGGAATGAAGCAGCTATACAGACAAAGGTAACAGATGAAAAAAGGAGTTACTGATGACTTGGTTTCTTTCATCTATACTTCTAGCATTCAGTTCTCCTAAAAACAAACAAACAAAAAATCACTCACACCAACACAAGCATTTGGGACAAGAGACATCTTTTTCCTTCTCAGGAATGAGTTTTAAAGCCCTAAGAAATCTGGTCTTTAGACATTTCCTGACAGAGAGCAATTTGCTCAATTTGCACCCTGCCCTCTGGTAAAATAAGTCAGATGTAACCGAGAACACAATGCTGAGTAATTAAAGTGTTTAGGGTTGTTGTGTTATGTGCAATGCTTTCCATTATAACCTATGCTTTTTGATTTTATCTGTATATTCTGTTTATTTCTACATCACTTCCTGATATGCGATGGACTACCTCTTCCTCTTTTCGTGACTAGGTACAACAAAAGCAGCTGCTGAAAGCCTATTATCTAATTATCTTGTTAGATCCTGCAAGGACTGTGGTGGTCATATAAGCAGATCACATTTGTGTTAGGCTTTTGGACCACTCTTTCTTATCTAGCACACAAAACGCTGTTGTACATTCTCTAAATATGCTGGATGTTTAAATGAACTCTCAGAAAAGCCTTTTCTTTGTCCCTGTCATCACTCATGTTGCTTTAAGCTAGCAGTATCTCCCAGTTTAGAACAAGCTGTAGGATTAGAGTGCTTCACCAGATCATGGCCAGGACACAGCCCAGTATCTCAGCAACTCTTCCAGGTGTCGTGGCCTCTGATGACACTAGGATGAAATCCCATTTCCACTGCTGGAGCTGACAAGACATGTTGATTTCTACTGGGGGTTGCTTGCTCCTGTGTCTTTAGCTTATGTTCTTGCTCTGAGCCTCAAGAGGCAGAACATTTCTGAATCACCATCAAATTGCTTCAGATTATGGACTATTTTGAAGAGCACATCTGAATTTGGTGACTGTACTTCTATAAGAATAGAAGGGTATTATAAGGCACAGGAAAACTGCACCCAGCACACTGTTGTGGTGCCCCTGCACGCATATACAGAAAACAAAAAAGCGCTCCATGCAGAAGAGTTGTCATTTCTAAAGAACTTATCATCCCAGGCATCTCCATTCTTGAAATCCTGACAACACAGACAGCATGAATATAACATTCCTGTTCAAAAACTCAGAGTCATTACCAGATCAACCTGCTCTCCCATTGCTCTGCTAACTTCAGCTTGCTTCGCCATGCTGATAGTCTCTGAATTAAGAACCAGATGAAGCTGACCAATAACATAAGGTAGCTGAAAAAAATAAAGTCTGACATCGCTAAACTCAATAAAAATGCCAGGTCCTGGATTTTTCTTTTTAAAGCAAATCCAAAAATAGTTGGAAAAGCTCTGAATGCATTCTGTCAGCTTTTAAAGCTCTAACTAGCAATTTATATTCTCTCCAGAAGGAAGAAATAGGGAACAGCAAACTTTGGGCTATTATTTTATGCATTACATGTACTTCATCTACTTTCCAATGCAAAATAATAAGCTTCAAATACTTCAAATGTATCTCTGCAACCTTTATACTTATGTTGATTCTATCATTAATTTTCAGAAATACTTGGCAAATACTTATGAAACATCCCAATACAGATTCTAATTTGCACAGATCCTTTCAGCAGATAATAAAAGTTATACTTTCAGACTACAGCCCTCATGAAACAGAGGCTATTTTTAACTATTGTGCTATATATAAGCTAACCTATATCTCAATGCAGCCTTTGTGTCCAGTCTGCCTGCTTGTAATAGGCTAGAAGAGAAGCACACAGTTGAAAGCATGATCCACTATGGCAAATCCTATCAACAGTCAATCCATTTCAACACCCTGCCTCTCATGTGACCCTGCAGAGCACAGCAAACTCTTTAGTCACCTCCCAGCCAGTTATGATCTACTGAGCTTGGGGTCCAAAAGAACACAGATTTCTTCTACTTTATGCCCTGGCTTATTTTGATTAAATTTTTATTTTTATTACAAATACATCTTAGCATGCATGGCTCTTAATATGGTAAAAACTACTTAGCACTTAGAAAAATAGCAGAAATATTTGACTCCTTATCTTCCTGTAAGCAGCAAGTATTGTAGTGGAAAAAAATAAAATTAATTTTGTCAGCCAAGCTTTCGATTAAGGATTTCTAAAGCCTAGAAGGGAGGGTAAAGATTTGAATAATTACATTAAATGTAAGCAGTGACTATTGACAGTTTCAAAACTTCATGCTTATATTGCACTACTTTGTCAGCTTCAGGGCAGCATAAACCAGAACAAGAGAAATGTAAAGGTGTGCGATATATCAGATATATTTGATAAAGAAATGTAATTCACTTCTAATTTTGCAGTTTTGACAGTAGCTGTGGCCTTCAAATACGAATTCTGGTACAAATTACAGTTTAGACAAATGCATTGACAGAAATTCACCGCAATGGATTTGATGCATATCAAATGTTGAGAACACACAAGGCTCCTTTGTGAAGCAAAATAAAAACGGTATGTTTAGACACTTAATTAGTAAGGAAATGTCAAGATAAGACCCTTACACTTTCCTACTTGTCATCCTTTTTTCTGCTTACTTTTGCATAAAGTGCTAATGTTTGCAGCCTATTTACATTGCTAACACGACATCAAGCCTCATGGCAAATGCACTACTACTATCAGGACATATTTAGCACTTGGATCTCAGCATGTCTTTAAATACCATTTTCTGCCCCTACCAGTAGATGCATCTATTATTATACTGAACTTCCAATGTATTTGTACACAACTGTGTTTATCCTCTTGTAGAAATATTTATCTGATGAAAAAGTGAAATATGTTTTTCTGAGTTCTATATGCAATCAGTCAGCCCAGGAAATACTAGTTTGTTCAGCATATTCAATTTCCTTTAGCAAAATTCAAGATGGTACACTGGTAATTGGATGAATGAACTCTCAAATATGCATTTAAATATAGGTTTCAGTTAACTGAGTCTTAACAAATAAATGATGGGAGAAATCCTGTTATTAATACAGTATGGGATTTTTTAATACCTGTTGGTAAGGGAAGTGTTTTGAAAGTGGCACAAGGCCAAAGCAAGGAGCCTGGCCTTCCCCCTTCAGGCTAAGCTATCTTCTACATTGAAAAGCCATTTCTGTGGAGCAGAAGTACATCTGACATAGGTGTGCATGCACCAACCAGTTTTCACATGGGACATTCTGATTGTCTGGTCTTCCTTTGGCTTTCCTTTCCTCCACAATAATCTTCATTTCCTGCCTGGGGTCCATATTCCTTTTTCTACAGTCAGTATCTTCAAGAATTGCAGTGTGGCTGTACCTGAAAATAACTGCCAGGAACAAGTTTCTCAGTCAGGCATGGGTTTCTCTGGGTTTGAAGCCATGAACAGGACTGAACCAAAAGCACAACATACTGTATTTTTAAGACAGGAGAAAGAAGGAACAAAAATAGCAAGAAATCAACTAATAAACACCGTCTACTTTTCATCCACAAAGGCAAAGAGGATCTCTGCCTCTTCCCTCACCATGCAACCACCTTCCCTTCATCCACTGGGTCCTGCCAGCCTACTGATTATAGCAGAATGGGGCAACCATAGCACATGGATGCAGAAGTGCTGCTCTGTCCAAACACCATGACAACTGCCTGACCCTCTAAGACCCCACACACTACCCCACTCCAAACTATGCTGTTCAGCACCTGTGCCTCCCCTCCTTTCCTCTAGAAAAAAAGCCAGACAATTCCAGGGTAGGCAGCTGCAGATGCTCTATCTGGGTCAAGGCAGTGGCTCTCAAAGCTCTTCTGGCTTGACCCTACACCTCTCTTCTTTCAGCTCTTGCTGCTCTCCCAGGAAGGTCAACAAAAACATCTAGCCCCAGCTGATGGACAGCTGGATGTTTTCCTGGAGAAGGCAACAACGAAACAAACAGGAGAGACCTTTCAAGAAGAGCTATCTTCCAGCAACAAGTCACTCAATGAGTTGGACTCTGCAATGGTAGAATGGCAGAACCAACTTTCAGCACTGAGAGGACAGGCAGCCAAACTTACACCTGCCAGGCTCGTGGAGCCACTTCCCACTGATTCTCTAGTTGCCGCTATGCAGGTCAGCTTCATCAACTTCATACACGGGAGAAATTCTCTAGCTGGAAAAGCGATTCAGGGAACTGATTCAGCTAAAACAACAGCCTGACAAATGAAAGGGGGAAAGTAGAAGGCGGAGAAAGGAGGAGAAGGAGCAGAAAAAGAGAAGGGGCATTATTATCGGGCTGGATTAAATCCTGATCTTCACTGCCAAAACAGCTTTGCTGACACAACAGAATAGACAGCAACTCTAGGAACTAGCACATCAAATCCATAGCTCTTAATATACTGTCACTATCAAAAATGAGAAGCTTTTCCATAACACAAACGCATCACAGATCTTAACTGTACAGATTGATCTGTTAATATTTTACAGAATCTATGTTTGTACATGAGGTACACAAAAATGTCAATTAGGATAAATATCCCAAATGCAACTGCAGAAATAAACAGTAAAAAGAAAAACAAAACAAGAATTCTAAAACCTCCAAATGCTCGAAACTGTGCATGGGGCAATGCAGAATCAACCGGAGGTCAAAAAACATGACCACATTTTCTGCATTCCAGCCCACTAGTGTGTGATCTCTACGTTTCTGTTACAAATTATCCAGCCCTCCTTCTTGTTGAATGGACACACAAGCCAATTTAAGGCTTATAAGCAGGGGTTTTGATTTGGATTCTGAAAATTGAAGAGGTAATCAGCTTTAAAGAAGAGAAACTGAAACACAGATTTGTCTTGCTTCGCTAGCTTGCTACAACCAAAATCTTTCTGTTCCTCAAGAAATTATTTCTGTAAAGTGAACCAAAACTTATTAAACCACAACGGAACACAGGGTGTCTACTTGTTGTGGAAGTTTCTCTACATGCTTATTTGTAATCAGACAGATAAATGCACACATGCTTTATGGAGAAGGAGACACACAAATGCAGCATAACATTCTAGCCCTGTGTCTGGTTTTTGTATATAACTATTTATATAAGTAAAAAGACAGTGCAAAGCCCAAGAAAGTCTTTTGGAGATTTAAAGCTGAACAGATTTTGCTGGTAACAGAGCTTGTGAAACAGAGTGTCACAGCTGACAGGCATTTCAACAAAACTCACGTCCTGTATTTTATGACAAGCAAAATTGCAGAAGCCATGTGATGATTCTTAGTGCTAACCCTCCCTTTGCAGGAACACGTGGAACTTGTTTTTCCACGTAGAGAAAATGTTCTTTCTTTAGTAAGTATTATGAGTATTGATGATCTGGATACTGAGCTTTTCAAGAAGTGTTTAAATTACCATTCATAACTAAAATTCTGGGTCTCATTTTTTCCCCTGTTCTCAGTTTCCCAAAGAAATGAATCCTAACTTCACTTATATAGGTGCTGAGGAGAAACAAAGTCCAACCTTTTTTCTGTAGGACTTTGAGATCATTTGTTTTGTAGGTGCAAATTCTCCATATAAAAGCCTGTGTGCCATACTCAAGAAACCTCTCCCAACATGAAGAATAAGCTATATGTTTATACAGACTTACAGGAATAAGAATACTGTCCATACAACAGCTTTCCTTGTTAAAGGCAAGTGGTTTTCAGAGCAATAAAACTGATGCCCTACATACCTTTTGCTTCGTATTCATACATTCTCATCACCACAAGAACATGGGGTCCTTGTCCATAATCTCCATGCATTCCTCCGACTGTGCCAATCCACAGTCCATGTTTCACAACCTAAATACTTCCCATTCTTCCCAGCCACAGCTACATCAGCTCTCACTTATGTTCTCTCATCAGTCCATGAATGAGAAGCAGCACTGAGTTGTGGCCCAGCTGTTTGCCCACCAGCCCATACATAACACCTCTGGTGAGTTTATCTTGCACCTTTTCCCTTAGACGACATAGTCCTTTCTGTGGCTCTCCTCTAACAAAGCAAAGTTATTAATGAAATCTGCCAGAGCTTAACACCATTGAGGCCTCACTCTCTCCGTCAATTGGGATAGATGATCATTGGCTTCAAAAAGCTCAGTGGAAGGCAGATGGATAGATACAGCCATCCAATATACTTCAGTTCCTCAGGAAACCAGGCTAAAAATAGCTCGTCTCAAAAACTCAGGGAACAAACTGAACTCAAATTAACATAAATACCAACTGGAATGTTAAAATGTGTTGGCTGTTAAATATTATCTTTTTTTAAAATGGTGTCTCAAAGGGTCAAAATTAAAACACTATTTATATGTAGCAACAGAAGAACATTAATTTACTTACAGGGTCCACAGTGAGAACAGGTTACAGGCTGGGGGGACATCAGTGCAGATGAATGCAGGATGCAATAAATGACATGACTGAGCAGGGATGTTTAGCGTGTCTCCTGTTCATTCCACAGATGATTAGTTTGTCAGAGTGGGTACAGAAAACATCCAGACTTCAATTCCCTTTAAGCAAAAGTGAATAATTTCTTGGATTTTATCACCTGCTTCCTAGATTTCCAAAAGGTTTTAAAATTTTCTTTCAGTCCAAGATGTTAGAATCTGTTTGCTTCACCTGAAATAAATTCTGGTCCAGATCCTTCAGAGTTATGCACAAGGCTGAATTTATAATAAAACAAATTATTCAGAAGTATATATAATCTCTGAGTTAATATTTGCCAAACCTGGGGATTGGTTTTCTTATTAACAGCAGATGACTCCAAATAACCCTTGAGATTCCCAGTGTAAGGAACATCAAACATACCTTACACAACCTGATGTTTCTTCATGGTGTCATCTCATAGCAAAATTAGTACCTACTGCTTTCCCAAACATCCTTATTTCACCTCCTCTATTGAGAAAATTTCAGACAAAATACTTCTGGAATCTACAAGCCAAAACTATCTTTCCTCCTCTTATTTCCAGAATAAAATAGAGCAAACCTATGCAAAGTCTTTACAATCCCTTCCTCCAGGCAACTCAGTAATTTTATTTCCCATCAAAACAAAATAATAAGCATAGTGGTTTAAGTCCAGAGAAACAAAAAATCCTAACTTTCTACCAAGATCAATAGGAAATTAGGAACTTAAATACTTCTTTCTGTCTTAATAATTTACATTCAGACCACAGACTGACCAACATAAATTCAAGGTATCAGTAGGTATCCTGATCTAGATGGGCTACCAGTTTGTTAGACTTGGAGCATTATGGATTAAAACAAACAGTTCAGGTTTGAGTCTGACTCAACAAATGTAGTATTTTCCAGAATATTTCTTTGCAAAACTTCCATTCTACTCAAATATCTAGATAACCAGCAATGAGAACTGCACACAAGCAAAAATCTAGTATTACTGCCCAAGACTTTATGGATTCAGAGTACAATAATGCTATGGGGGACTGAAAAGAATTCTATTTAATATTAAAAATAGACTTCCTTAGAGTAAATACGATTTTTCTCATATTTTTCAAATTCAAGTCAACTTATTGTCTAGAATTAATTTTCACATGTTAGATGATGAAAGCAGGATTAAGCCAACATCACTGAGGGACGGGGGGGAAAAGGAGTGAAGAAGAAATTCTGTAATTCTGCTATACTCCCCCATTACAGCTAAGTCACAACAAAAATTAAGGAGAGCTTGGTTTGCAACACCTTCAGCAAAGAAAGCACTGCAATGCCTTTGTACCTACTGAAAGGGAACTGCAATAATAACTCCAAAAATTGTGGTTTTATAACACTAAATTCTTCGAAAGAGAGCAATTTACAGGGGAAAAGAGAAAAACACACCATGAGAAAGCAAAAAAGCAACTTGGAACAGCATTTGGCACAACCTAAACAGTAGAAAGCAGTAAAGAAACTGTATAACATTGAAGATGACACTGGAGTAAACTGTACATTTTTAGTCTAAATACATTCAACACGTGGGAAAATCTTTATTAAACTGTAACCCACAGAAACATCTGGTTTGATTTAGTTTGTGTTACAGCAAACAAACATGAAAGACTATTACCCTGTATTTCCCCCCAGAGATATGTTGGGAGAAAGGAGTACTGTTTATAACATTTGTGCTACAATCAGAGAATTACAAAATAGTATCTGTTGGATGGAAGCTCTGAAGACCATCTGGTTCAGCCTCCCTCCAATGCCTTCAAAGCAAGGCCAACTTCAAAGTTAGACCCAAATTCAAACTTTAGTTGGGTTCCTTAGGGCCCTGTCCAATTAAGTTTTGAATATCTCCTTCCAGGAGAGAGACAGCACAGCCTTTCTGGGTAACCTCTTCTAGTGTTTGACCACCTTAACGGGGGAAAAGCCTTTTCTTTGTCAAAGGGAGGTATTGCTGGCTCATGTTCAATTTGTTACTCACTAGGACCCCCAAGGCCTCTCTGCAAAACTTTTCCAGTCAGTTTGACCCCAGCTGTAAGGGTGTGAAGGGTTATTCCTCCCAGCTGCAGAATTTTTCTGAACTTCATGAGGTCCTTGTTGGCCCATTTCTTCAGCCTGTCAAGGTCTATCTAACTGGTAGCACAAGCAGTTGGTGCATTAACCATCACTCCTAATTTTGAATTGGCTGCTGACTCACTAAGGGTGCATCATACCCCATCATACAAATCCTTAAAAGGAATGTTCAACAGTGTTGGTCTCAGTGATTTGCCTCTGCTGCTGATCTTTGAGTACTTTAGGAGCACCAGCATTCAGACAGGTTTCAGTCCTTTCAGTTCACCCTACCACCTACTTACCTGACTCATAATTCACCAGTGTCTATGTGAATGTTATGGGAGACAGTATCAAAAGCTTTCCTAAAGCTGAGATAAACAACAGCCAATACTTTCCCCTCATCTACCATGTCAGTCATGTCTCTGTAGAAGATTGGTCAAGACTAATTTCTCCTTTGTAGATCCAAATCCATGCTGACTACTCCAAATCACCTTCTTGCCCTTTAACTGTTCAGAATGGTTTCCACAAGTATTATCTCCATCATCTTCATAGGGAAGATGAAGCTGATCAACCTGTAGTACACTCTAAATTTTTCTTCTTACACTCCTCAAAGATAAGAGATATTTTTTGCTTTCTTCCAGTCCTCAGGAGCTTCCTCTGATCACCACAACCCTTCAAAAGTGGCCTTGCAAAAATGGTGGCCAGCATTTTCAACATCCATGCATGTATCCCGTCACGTCCCACAGGTATCTGTATGTCTAGCTTGTTTAAATGTTCTCCAACTTGATCCTTGTCCACTGAGGGTAAATCTTCTTTACCACTGGTCTTAGGGGGTGTCATGGACTTCCCAAAGTTAAGTCTTAGACCAGTGAAGACTGAAGTGAAGAAGTCATTGAATATTTCAGTCTTCCCTATGTCTACTGTGATCAAGTCTCCATTCCTATTCAGCATCAGGCCTGTATATTCCTCAGTCTTCCTTTTGCTGCTGATATACGTGGGGAAGCACTTCTCATTGCCCTCCATGTATCCTGACAGATTCAATTCCGGGTGTACATTGCCTTTCTCAACCCCCTCCCTGTGTATTTGGACTACATCTCTGTATTCTCCTGGGTTAGCTGCAACTCTTGCATGCTTGGTTTTTTTTATGCCTAAGCTTAGTCAGGAGCATCTTGTTCACGTATGCAGTATTTCTGCCACCGTTGCTTGATTTCCTGTATATTTGGATGGATTGCTCCCAATGGGGAGATTGTGATGTGATTTTTTTCCCCAAAAAAAACCAACCAGGATGTCTTCCTCCAAGCAAAGAGTGGTCAATCCCAATGTGTGGGGAATCAAGCAAGGGTCCTACTAATTCAGTGACATTAAACCTACGATGTTTGTTCTCTACCGGATAACTGAATTATTGGAAATATCTATTCATATTTAGGACATTCTCCAGCAATTTTTGAAGGGAAAATCTGCTCTGGAAGAAGGAACCAAGATCTGCAGACACCCTTCCCTCAGTTACTTCATTTGGTTATGGGGCTGCGTTCAGGTTTTGTGGGGTTTTTCAGTGTTTTTTTAAATGCCACACAGACCCTGAGTACCTTCCTAGAGAGCTCCTTCTCATCTCAACCTCAGCTTGGGGCTGAGAGTAGCTGTCTTGGGAAAATAAAGATGCTAGTGTAAAGCCCGCCCAGCTGAATCAAAAGCAAAATTGAGACCTTGTGTTTATGGGTGTGTGCTCTCATACAGTTCTCCATCCACAAAAAAATCCCTCACACCACCTAGGTGACATAAGAATACATTAGCTAGTGCTGGTGAAACAGCAGTTAACCCTTCATCCAAAATTTGAACCCCCCAAAATGTTAGCAGGCATGACAAAGCTTTTCTCTCTAGCTCACAACCCAGAACCTGTATCTCAGAACAACTGGGGAAAAAAAAAAAAACACCAAACAAAACAAACAAAACCCACAAAAAACTACAAACACACACAAACAAAAAAACCCAAAACAAAATACAAAAAAACCCAAAAGAAACCAAACAAAAAAACAAACCAAAAAACCCCAGAATAAATACATTAAAATGTGTTAGTTTAATATTCAGTGAAGCCTCTGTATTAACATTTGTTAAAAACTAAGATGAACAAGGACATGATTATGATGATGCACAGCACCTCACAACTTAACTGAATTTCTGCAACTTCATTAACTATTTTTGTTAAAAAAAGGTCAAACAAAAATCCAAGGTCAAGCGAACAACCTTAACGAGAAACACTGTGCATATTTAAAAACCTAGTACAGTAACAAGAGAATTAAGATGGTCTCATTGTGTGAAAACAGAATGAAACTTCAATAAGTTGGTGGAACAAACTTCTCATGTACACCACCACAGATCATCACTCTATAGAGGCATTCTTTTTTTTATGTAAAAGTTTGTCTTCTTTCCTCTAGCTTACACCACTCAGGAAGGGACTGAAGAAAAAGAAAAAACAACCCTGTCAGAATGTAACAGGACTGTGATCTACTTGTCTAACAGGTACCAGTGTAAACTGTTCCTGTGTAACCAGGATAGCTTTCCCATGCCAGCCACTTCCAAAGCAGGCATGATTCAGAACTTGGTAGCAGTAACCTGAACTACTTCTTACCCACCATGTGGGAGGACAAGCCCAGCAGCAACTTCTTTCACTGGCAAGAAGAAGAAGGACGACATCACTTTTGGGACCCTTGACAAGTTGGGGAAGGCAGCTGAGAAAGGTGAAGAATCTTCATGTGAATATTTTGTAGGTACTGCAAGTCGAGCTTTTCAATTTCTTTCATATATGCATTTCCAGGAAGGTCAGAGAAAGTTTAAAGGCTTGAAAAAGAAAGATTTTTATGAACATAAGAACTACCAATATGATTCTTAAGTCTTTCCAACTGGATGTTTAAACTGGGGTTTGGCAAAGCTTAGAATATTTCTGCAAATGCCTTTTTTAAACTTAGAATTTAAAGAACAAGTCACTTTCTGTAACTACTGTGGTTTTCATTTTTCTTTTCTTGTTTCCTCCTGCATGTGATTTTAATATTTGAACGGTTTTAATCAATTTTCAGTCCAAACCCCACCAGCAGCCCTGTGAGCGGCTACAGAGACTCCCTCTGGCAAATACCTGCACAGATCAGCTGCAGAACATGATCTTTGCTTAAATGATATTCAGATGCATTTCCTTAAAGGGAACTTCCTCAAACTATTAAGATGCAAATAACAGATAAATAGTTCTTGAGGTTTTTCTTCTTTTTGTTTCTTTCTCATTTAGGCAGTGCAAGACAGGTGGACCTCTGGAAAAACATACTGTACAACACAGATACAAATCAGGGCAAATGACAGAACAAAATTCTTCAAACAGTATGACAAGGGAAATGACGTATCCACAGTAAGAGCTCATTACTTTAATCACACTGTCCTTAACCAAGCTTGATTGTTCATATATATTCTAACTTAATTGTCAGAGCTGAAGTCCTAAACATGGCCAAAACTCCATAACAAATTAAGAAAAGTGAAGTGACTTGATAGTTAAACATTTTAATCATTAAGTTTTTTGTTGGGCCTTTTCCTGTTTGCTTTTTTTTGCTGTTCGAATAGGACCCTTCTACTTTAACAAGCCCATTACATGGCTTGCATTCGATTCTTACAAAATAGTTTGGTTCTTATAAAAGTTTTAGAAGCTGCTAGCTGGTGAGCAGTTACAGAGCACACAAAAAACAGGGACTGTATGCTTGAATTGCAGCTTACTTGGGGTTGAATATGTAAAAGTTTCCTTTCCTACAGCATTTAGTTGGCAGGCTCAGCTAAAAAAAAGAAATCCAATGTGTTATTGAGTTGCTGCCATTACCAATATGGTGTTTAGTACCGACAGCTCGCTGAAAGGTTGGCAAGCCTCTGTACAAGAGCCATAAGCTTTGAGTTCTGCCTGTGGTGAAACCAGGGACGTACAAACCTCTACATTGTCTTTCTGAATAGTAATTGAATTCCTTCTGCTTTAAGGACTAAAAGGTACTGAGTATTGGCAGGGATTTTCTGTAGAGAGCTTTGACTCTGAGATGAATTTTCTATCCCCGTTCCTGATGGCCATTCACACCTCACTACACATACCAGCTACTGGGTTCAGAAGACAAATCACTCTGAATGTCCATTGCAATACACTTTACTACATCAACAAAGGGATACAATGGTAAAGCAGATTTTCACTAAGAAGTACTATTCCCTCCATGCAGCTTTGATAGACAGGAACTCTGGTAACTATGAATACACAGCAACAGTTACACACACATTCATTTAATAACTTTTTTCATTTTCTTTTCCTTTATGAGTTGGTAATCTAAATTTTATAATCTCCTATGGTGAGGGATGAGAAAATAAAGAGCTTTATACCATGATAAAATAATCTACTATCAGGTACAACCTTCTGGTAGCTTGCTGTAGCAATGTTTTTGCCCAGTGACTATACTGACTGACTGAAGTTTCTATATCTAACATGTGGCAGAAAGAAAACCAGAACAAATACAACATCTAATCAGAATATTTAGATAGGTTTGCATCAGGTAGGATAAAGATTAGTGGTGTATTTTTAAATATTAAGACCCTTTTGTAATGACAAGCTGCAAGTGCTCCAATTTTGTTTGTATTTTGAAAGCAAGTCTTATGGGAAATGACATTCTGGCCTTCAGGCACTACACTGAGTTCAGCTAATTAATAGGCTAAATTGATTTTTCTTCTTAAAGGACGCTTGTTTTGATCGATTTGAAAGAAAAAAGTGACATTGCTGATAGCATTAGCAGAGTGAGATTTTAACTTTGGGAGAGAAACACAACACAGTGGTGTACTGGAAAGAGCAGAGTGTTTTTTAATGAATGGGTTTTTTACTTCGATGGTATATGTGCTAAACATGTTTCAGAAGTTAGAAGCTCTACTAAAATCACAGTGGTAGCAGCAAAAAAGATCAACTCCAACAATGCAAGGATTCAGAACTGCTCCATTCATGTCCTGTTTCCTAGATAGGTGCATTCAAATGAAATGTGATGTAATACCCCCTGGAAAAAATATCAGAAAAACACTATGCCTTGATATTTAGTTTCCTGATTAGAAACAAAATTAGACTCAGCTAATAAGAAATAGTCCACTTAGCCTTTAATTGATGTGCAAACAATAGATGCCTTTTACACAGAGCTGGCTAGGGTCATTTCTCAGTTTCATGAGCACTCATTTTATCCCAGCCTGTTTTCCCTTTCCAAAGTATATGAATTAGTTAGAAAACTAAGAATACAGAAGCTTTCACAGATACCAGTTTTACAGATATCTGCTAGAGAATATTTGTGTTGCCTTCTTGTACTTACAGAATTGTGTCTACATTTGAAGTCTAACAGCCTACTGTTGGAGCCTTCCTCTGCCTCACCCTCAGTACATACTCTGTAAGTTGGGAGAAAACCAAAACTGAGTGCTTTAAATAACCTCATTTTGTTCTAAGTATGTTCCATATTGCACTGCACATCCAAGCAGTGCTTTAGTAAGGCCTGCATACACTTTCTCATGCATAAAATGGGAAGGTAAGAGTCTAGTGGCATTCCTGCAGAGACCAGAAGAACCAAAGAGAACCTCTGGAATTACAGAGAACTCTTACATATACTCTCTGAGAAGTCTCTGCCTTAAACATGAGAGCAGAAAAAGGTGATGGTTGCAGAACCACTCAAGGCATTGTGTAACTTTACAAAACTTGCCGTTCATCTTTTAGCCAGGAGAGAAACTGCAGCTTTTTGAGAGGCAGGGGGAAGGAAGTAAGGAGCTCTTACTCTGAATCATCTGGACATGCCAGGAATGCACTTGCCATTCAATACTGCTGAAGTCCTGGGGAATGGGACTGAAGCTCATGGACAGACAATGTGCTGACTGATTTCCATCCCCAAATCAGCTTTTTGACTTTTCTCTGCCCCTTCTGCCCTATATCAGCCTCAGCTTTGGTTTCACTACATGTACTGTAACCAACACAGCTCCTCTGATTATGGCCCTCCCTCCTGGCGATGCCAGGAAAACACAAAGAATTTTGTTCTGTGCTCTTCCTCTATGCTCTTCTGCATCTCACAGTTTTCAGGGCTGCTGTTCAGTGTCTGCATTACACCTGTGGTGGAGGCCTGAGGGATGCCAGGCAAGGCTTGTGTCCCCTGATTTCACATTTTCCATGGAAGGAGTGGCCATATCCTGGCAGCTGCCTTCTGTACCTCTGCTCCCCACCAAGGGGAACTAAAGCCTCAGCCAGGGCAGGGAGCTGTTCTTATAGAGAGAAAACTCTAGGAGGCCCACCTACAGCACAAGTGTGAGTCACTGGGGTTTGGTTGCTCCCTGAAGCACAAATAAATTAAAACAAATTATTTCTCTGTCAGATCTCTCTCTCCATTGCCACAACATATACAGAGAGGTATTTATTAAAGAAATACTGGCTATTCTTAACAAAAAAGTTTCTCCCAAAGTACTTTCTATATTTAATGTTATTTGCTGAGGCATAAGAGAGCACCACCATGATTCTCAAACCGCTCCCATGGAAATCATTTAATCCAAGAAGGAAAGACACAGGAGTAAGTGAACGAGTAACAAAGATACCGACTGCATTCAAATACAGCAATCTGCAGAAGGAAAATGAGAATACACTACAATGTTCTCTGAACCAAATATATGGCAAAGTTTTCAAGGAGATTACAGAGAACCTGACGGGTATTCTCAAAATCAGTTGTACTGCTTTATCACCATGCATCTGTTCATGCATAGCAGGAAAAAGGTCATCATAGTGTTTCCATATCAAAACAACCATTCTCTCAACCACTTACAAAAATAAAACTGCATGAGCTTTCCTCTTCTTAGTATATTGACTCAAGATAGAGGAGAATATTCTTATTGAGAGTGATCTGGGAAACACATTTCAATAGAGATGCTACCCCTCAGACACAAGGGATTACAAAAAATATTCCTCATGCATATATTAGTCATTAGATAAAAAGAATTTGTAAAATCAATATAGTGAAAAAGAAACCAACAGAACACTTTCTAAAACAGATATTCTCTATTCCTCTAGCCATGCATACTCTTATTCATAAAATGCTGAGCTATCTGCATACATTCAAATTCACTGCCTGCATACCTCTTTGCAAACAAACTACGCAATTATTTACTAACACTTGAGAAACTTTTGATACCAGGTATGTTGTCATCTTGAAAAAGGCAGGCTGTGTTTAGAGACAGCTATTAAAAGCAATACATCGTAAAGAGTGAATTTACAGTACCAGTCTTCCAGAGGGAAGCAAGGCTAGTTTCAACTCAACCTTTGGGAAAAAAAATCCCAGGGTATCTATCATCCTAAATCCCTTCTTGTGCAAAGATCAGAAACTGCTTAGTCTTCAGAATGTCCTACCAAAGGCAACCTCCAAAACAAGAACTTCCTGTGACAGAGAGAGGCAAAGATTTCAGCAGTCTATCTGCTCCATGCTGCTTAGTTACAGCAAGAATGACCAAGCATTACAGTCAAGACTAACATTATGGGAACATGCCTAACTGGGACTTTATGTAATTCTAAAGAACTTGCCAGTGAAATTTTTATTTGCCTTTACAATCTTCCAAGTTTGTCACTTTCTCCAGTTTTTGCCATGAAATTCCCTCAGACTGCACAAAACCAAATCAAGTATTGAGATAAAAATCCCTTCAACTTTTCACTTCCCTTTAATCTTCAATCTTACTGAAAGAGAGTAGAGGTGATAATTACAGACAGAAGTTCCATTTCATGCGAGCTTCCTCTTAAAAGAAGCAACTGAGTTGAAAAAAATTGATGGGGTAAAGTGCTTAACATCTTACAACTTAAAGTTTTCACTTTCTTTGTTCCATGTAAAACGCAGTTAAGGACTAAGTCCATTTCTTCCTTGAGCCAACAATTTTGAATATTCATTGGAAAAGACAGACATAAAAAGCACAACCCTGCTGAGTATGAATTTGCAGCTTAGTAACAGGCTTTGCAAGTTATCTATAAAGTCTCCTCTCTATTCCAAAAGAGGTTGCCTAAGATGTTGCCTGGGTATTTTGCCACTTTTCATTGTTGTTGTTGAAATGGGGACCAGAGAATAAAACAGAAACAAGTTTTTAGCTATTCATCTTTGGTAAAATTTTAAAATTCATCAGATCTAAAAATTGTACATGGTATGCCTTACTTGGGATACTCTAGTTACAATATATTGTATTCCTTCATGCTAATCATGCCTGAAATCATGGACAGAAATGAGAGAAATACAAGCTGAGTTTTCAACCCTACAATGCTATATTTACCAACTGCAATTAGTGAGCTTTCCCATCCTGCAGTTGCATTCTGCTGGCTTTTCAAATCCAATGGATAATAAAAGACATAACCACAACCACCTGGTTACATATTCAAATTAATTCAATCCAATCCAGATATAAATAGTCTCAATGTAAAAACATGAATTCATAAACTGCTGAGAATTCAGTATCTTAGTTCACTGCTGGAATTAATTTCTTTTCAACAGACTGGCTGTCTAGAGAATACCCATAATGCAGTAAATGAAAACATGTGTGTCACTGCCAGCAGTGAGAATTCATGAAATTTTAACTGATGGATATTAAAAATCCAGAACTGTGGCGGGAAACCAAGGGTTTGGCAGTCACTGGAACAAGAATGATAAAGCTAAAGATTCCTGGTTCTGGCTGTATTTTTCTCCCACTTAAAAATGAAATAAACATTGTCTCACATGGAGCTTGATCAGTGTGATATTTTCAGAGAGAGATGTTTTAAAAACAGAAGATTCAGATTTTTGCCCAGCTGCAAAAAAAAGGGCAGTGGATAAACTATAATGGAGAAGATTTGCCTGTTCCTTTAATCTAAAGAAGTATATACCTCAGTGTTCAGAACGTAAAAATTTTGGGGCATTTTTAAAAAAAACAGAATCAGTCTGAGTATTTTATATTACCTTGTTCTACAGATATATCAAAAGAATTACACTTACACTTTCTTAACATTTTTTTATAGTAAATTATTCAGGCAGAGAGTTACCATATGCTTTATAAACACTTAACTGTGAATAACCTTCCTGACTGAAGCTGCCAACAGCTGCTAATAGTATCAAGTTAGAGAGATAATTTGTCTTGGGTTTGCATTTGGGGCTCCCTTCCATGTAAGGTATTTAAGTATGATCTCCATTTCATAGTTTTTTTTTACTGTCACAGTGCACATGCCAATCACGAATTTAGGTATGTAAATGCCAGCAGGTACCCAAGTGAAACAGAAGAATCTGGCTACAGACAGGGAATACAGAGCAGCACAACAGCTATTGATGCCAGCTATGGTTCTGCTTGCATTCAGAACAGCAACTACTGCCTGATTTAGTAGGTCAAGGTTAATGTGACAAAAATAATCAATGAAGTTAGTAATCCAGCATTTCTGACTTGCTAAAACCCTTATTAAGAATGCTTGCAACAAAAATCTTGGACCTGAGCTACTCTGGACTCTCGGAAAAGGATTTCTGCAGTGAAGGGACATTTACATCCCTGCATAGTGCTATGTCCTTGCTAGATNNNNAGGCATATTAAGCAGAGTGAGTCTGAGTAAATGTTATGATTAATCAGGGACAGTTTATTGAATAAAAGCATCCCAAACAAACGGCACATGAGATAAACCCAAGCTAAGTATGGCTCTAGGGGACAAAGTCCTAACCAAGCCTAAGCATCTATTTATCAGATGGTTTTGCAGCTTATGAAGCCTCATCCCAAGGGATTACAGTAGTGCTTCCAGATATCTTTTAACTGTTAGAAATGAACATAAATGCTTAATCTTTAGAAAGAACTCTGCCAAAATAACCACAATTTCTCATATTAGAGAAAACAAGTTATTTCATGATTACTGCACTCTGCTTCATCCCAACAAAACACACTTGTCACAGTTCTGACTCTTGTGTCACCCCCTCAAATCACATCCCTTAATTTCTCTTCTTTTGTGAAGGATTAATGGAAGTAGAGAGAGAATAATTCTTTCTTTTCTGTATAGATTACAAATCAGAAGATTAAGCAGGAACTTTCTGTCCCCATTTGTAACTACTGTGTCAAATACCCCAAGTCAGTGTATTCCAGGGCTTGTATGATATGCATTATTAATTACAAAATGCAAATAATAATTTCCAATGCTAACACATATATGTCAAAATACATTTTGTGCAACTTCTCTTATAATAGCAAGAACACTGAAAACAGTGTTTGGTGAATCATCAACTTTTCTTCCAAGCAGTTTCAAATAGCAAAAATTAAGTAATTTCTCCAGTGACTTACAAGTCCCGTAACAAAATCACCACTCGAAAGTGCAAAACCAAAATACACCTCTAAGACATGTAAGTCTGTAAGGACTTCTGGTGGAAATTCTGTTTCCTTTCAAAACACATGCATGGCATCCAGTCCACCTACTTTCATGTAGGAACTGACTCACATGTCAAAGGTTTCTATACAGTTGATTATAGATGCCTTTGAAGCCTTCCTATATCTTTATGTTCCACGTGTGGCAGGAGTTCAAATAGAGTTTCAGCCCTTTAACTCTTGGGACACGGGAGTGGATTGTTTAGCAGCTAAAGAGTAAAAGCAGCCTCATGTATTAAGTGAGATTTCTTTACCAACACTGCAGCCTTCATGCCCCAAAGTGACAAGTGGGTAAGTCAAGTCCTGCAGAGCAACTGCTGGTACAGCCATCAATGACCTAGAAATCGTGAGGGTGACCGTGCACTGGTACAGGTTGCCCAGAGAGGCTGAGAAAGCTCCATCCTTTGAAGTTTTCAAAAGCCATCTGGACATTTTTCTGGGCAACCTGTTCTGGGTGACCCTGCTTGAGAAGAAAGGTTGGGCCAGATGACATCCAGAGGCCCCTTTCAACCTCAGCCAGTCTGTGACTCTGTAATGTCATATACTAAAACACACATACTCTCTCACTTTCTCTTTAAATAGTATATTAACACAATGCTACTGTTTGGCTGATAAAATCTAACTGCTTCTGCTCAAAAGAAGCATGACCAGCAAACTGAGCAGGTGATTCTCCCCCTCCACTCCACTCTCATGAGACCCTGCATGGAATATTACATTGAACTCTAGGGTCCCCAGCACAGGAAGGACAGGAACCTATTAGATGAAGCCCACAGGAGAGCCATGAAGATGATCAGAGGGCTGGAGCACCTCTCCTATGAAGACAGGCTGAGACAGTTTGGGTTAAAGCCTGGATAAGAGCAGCCTTACATTACCTAAAGGGGGCCTGCAAGAAGGTTGGAAGGGGACTTCTCACAAGGGCATATAGTGATAGAACAATAAGAAATGGCTTAAAACTGAAAGAGGGCAGGTTTAGTTCAGATATTAGAAAGAACTTCTTTATTGTGAGGTTGATGAAACACTGGAACAGGTTTCCAGAAATGCTGTGGATGCCCCAACCCTGGAAGTGTTTGAGGCCAGGCAGGATGAGACTTTGAGCAGCCCTGTCTAGTGAAAGGTATCCCTGCCCATGGGAAGGCGTTGGAACTAGATAACCTTTAAGGTGCCTTCCAACTCAAACCATTCTATGCTCAGTGATCCACAATTCGAAACAGATTACCTAACTGTAGGAGAGACATGAGATATTTTAATAATTGTCAGGTTTATTATCTGTATTCTTTTAATGCAGCAGAGTTGGATTTGTTGCAGAAGTCTATAACAAAGCTACCTCCCTCTGAAAAACAATCAACAGCTTTAACTCCTGTACACAGTGCTTCTTCAGGTCTGAGCTCCTCTGCCCCCATGCAAGGCGGACAAAACAGACTAAGGGCAAGATTTTCCTCTCTGCTCTTGAGCTTTTCCCATGTGGTTAGCAAGAGTTTGAGACAAACTGGCAGGACATTCCTGCTCTGCTTCAAGTAGCTGTCCTGTTGTGAGAAAGTGCCCCTGTACAAAAGAACAGACGGAACTGGGATTCCTGGTTAATTTCCTTTTTCAGCTGGGGACATTAGAAGTCTGACAACACACAGAGAAAAAACAGGAGAGAGAGACATTTAAGTGCTCTCAACACTTGGACCAGAATTAAAAATAAGCAACTAAAGCTTCCTATTTTCCTCTTCTAAATAAAACTAGAGGTAATGTTTTTTTAAAGTTAACCTCTCTCCTTATATACAATTCTTCAATGTCTAACAAATTCTTTAAAATGTTCTCCTTATTGCAGATGACACACTCAGTAACAAATTCCTGATCAAATTTTATAACTAAAAACATACTAGTCTTCCTGAAAGCAAAACTGAAAAATAGCTACCAATTTTTTAGAAGTTGAATAAACAAACGATATCCTGCTGAACATGACACCGAGTTCTTTATGATGCATTACCTGTTCCTGAGAGCAGTGAATGCATGTGTTTGAACCCTTCTACTACTGCAGATGTTTTCTTACAGCTGTGGTTTCAACCCTTACGTTTATGTTAATATAAGATTAGCACTGTTACATGTTCCTCCTTGCCTCTTCCACACATCTACAGCTTTGAAGCCTCAAGCAGTTGTGAGTCTAAAAACAAGGACTGAAATTCCTTCAACTTGCTAAGAGAAACCTGAGCTGTATCCATTCCCTCTTCTCTGAACAACTGAGAAAGCACAATAAATTCCCAACCCTCCTCTCAACATTTGTCCACAGCACTGTACTAGTTTGTAGCTGAAGCGAGTCTGCAAGCTGCAAAACAAACCTGCAAGCAAAGACTGTTAAACAGTACACTTGACAATGAGCCAAAGTTACATTCAATATCTCAATTAGTAGTTACATCTACATTTCTATATAGTAATCCCATATTTTAAATTACTTCCACTGTGACTAAAATTGCTGCTAATGAAAGTTAAGGAAAAACAGACTTCAGATGAATGTACAACACAGTTCAGCCACCTCTGTATGGTTCTGCTATGTTTGAGGCAGATTAGTTATTTGCATCAAATGGTGCCAGATAACTTTTAATTCGGTGAAGTGGACAATAAGAGAGCACTAAAGCTAGCATCTACTATAATAACCTGTACTCTTAAGCTGGAGATGTAACCCGTTCATTTAGGGGTCAAAAGAGTGGTGCTTTCGGTGGGTTTTTTTTAATTAACACATGTGATTCACTGTGAACAAAGGAATTAGAGCTCATTTTAACTTTGCCAGTTTGGGAAAGGAGAGTAAACTGATACCAGCATTCAAGTGTTTTCCCCAATTCTACCCATGAGATGTTTCAGAAATAAATTAGGGGAAAGCAATTCAGAGCAATATTTCCTGCCTTTTGAAAGGTTAGTCCAGACCACATGAATATTTAGTTATCTTCATAAATGGTGACCCAAATCTTGGGACTTCAAAGGTTGGTACAACTATGTATTCAAAGAACTATATTATCAGAGTGTATGTCTGTAATGGTTGAGCCTCTATGACATATTTGTTTCAAACACCTTGTGAGTACACAAAACTGCATCCATACAGGCCTCAGTAATTATGGCGAATATGACTTTTATCTTCAGTAATCATGGAAAAACTGAGAGAAGGTCTGTTACAAAACACAGTGGGGGTCACTGAAGAGATTCGACAAACACATAAACCAGATCTGATTTGTCCTTTGAGTCTATATGAGAGATCAGGATTCCCTCATTACATTACTAGAAAAATCTCCTGCACCATCAGTTTCCATGCTTAAAGAAGTTTCACTTACTAGTCAATGGAGCACCCACACAGAATTTCCCGGGAGAGTTCATATAAAGAAGAACAGGCTATAAATTAATGACCTGAGGCTTGTTTTGTTTCAGATACTAGTACCTCAGCATATTTGGTCATCCACACCCAAAATACATATCTATTTTTGTGCTAATTGGTTATGCCTTAAGGCTGTTTTCACCTGCTTGCTTTTTGGAAATGATCAACAGGATAGTATCTTAGTGTTGTTTCAAAACTTGGCATAATGAAATGGTGAGCACTGTTCTTGTGCTCTCCCTTTCCTGAACTTGCCAATTACCATGTGAATTCCTTTCTTTTCAATTAGCTGTTTTAGTAACCCATGCAGACACCTTGACTTCAACTGTACTTATTAGGACAAGAAAGGACAGACTCCATATCCTGTAGAACTGCTACAGCACTATTCTAACCAATGAGATACCACCACTCTGCGTGCTGTTTCAAGCAGAACAAATACTGTTAATTCACTTCTTTGCAACCTTTAAGTAAGCAGATTCTTAAGCTATCCCAAACCACGGTGGCTTGTGGGTGGCAGTTACTAATATTAAAGTCAGTCCTTTAACCCCTTTCCAGTTGGTGGCTTGGGCAGACTTGAAATGTGTGCTTTCTTCTCTTATTTTTTGGTTAACGGCCCACCTAGTTAAAATACTGCAAGAGTCTGTGCCTCCCCTCTTCCCCAGCAAGCTCGGCAGGCGCTCTGCCAGCTCCTCCTTTTCAGCTGTGAGGGAGAACAAGAACATCCTGCTGCAGCAGCCAGCTGGCTACCTTCTCCTGTCAAGGACTTAATATACTTCCATAAAGTATTCAGCTGTTGCTGGATGAGAGACAGAGTGCTCTATAGTGCCTTCTTCAAACAGTCCTCCTCCTTGACTAGCACAGACTGAATGGATGAAAGAACCATATGCCAAGAAACAGGAATGAGGCTACAAACACAGCCTTCATTCTTGGGATAATCAAAAGTCACCTAATTCATCTTAACCTTCAAGCCAAACATTTTCTCTCCATGAGAAGGCTCACCACACAAAATGCAGGCGAACTTGAAAACCCTTTAAGCTACTTACAAGTTTTATTGTCTTTTCATCATACTTAGCTCAAGCTTGGCTCAATAAAAGCTTTCTTGTACCATGGGTGAAAATGTTTCAACTCCTTTAAAAAGAATGCAAGAAAACCAAACATTTCCAATTTTGTTTTAAATACGAATATTCCCTTTCAATGTCTCTATCTCAAACATTGCATCACTGAGAAAGTGAAAATGAAAGCAAGGAAGAATAAGTAGGACTAGCCTTGCCAATTCTCACCTTATTTTCTTCATGAATCGTAAATCAGTCAGCACTGATGATTCAACTTCTGTTGCCACGGCAGCAGGAAGACTACCTTTCCGGTAATTTGAATTTACCTTATTGGTCATTTCAGACAGATGCTGGAAAGCTTGCTCCAGCTAGTCCTGCCTCACTTCCCTGCCCTTCTAAATATAGCCTGTCCTACAGGCGCCAGACTGCAACCTCCTCCCTCTCCTCCCCAAGGGTCAGCACTCATGCAGCAAGCAATACTCAGCATCCTGTGGCAGCTCTTCCATGGCAGCAGGCAATAGGCTGAAATAGGGGCAGGAGCCTAGGAAATAATAAGTTGAGCTCTGGAATGGGTGAAAGGGGCCAAGAGAGTCACGGGGTTCCTGCTGCAGTGTGAAGATGGGTACAGCAGAGAGAGGCAATGAACAGATGTGAAGCCAAGTAGATTAACTCACTCAAGTAGCTGGGGCGGGACGTTCCCAGAGGGGATTGGAATCCCCCAATCCTTCTACGTTCAAAGAACTCAAAACTGCCTCTCAGGCAAACAGGTTGCAGAATCAAAACAAACCCAAATCACTCTTTTCTTTATGACTTGCAATTTCAGAAGTCTCAGTTTCTTTTTAAACTGCTGCAGCTTTTTTCAGCGTTTAAAAGTGTGGCACTGGCATGAGCTGATTTACACCATCTTACTATTAAGTTTATCCCTTAGGTTTCATTTTGGAAGTCAAATGTTCACTTGGGATATCCCTACTGATTGGGTTGTTTTGGGTATTTTTACTGAAGGCATTTACTTCACTCAAATATATTTCAGACCATTGTAATTTAGTTTCTACGTATTATTTAAAAGACAAATCTCTTGATGTCAACATTGATAATACAAAAAATGGAATTAACGGATTGGCCCTTTGCTGCCATTACAGAACATGGAGAGAAAGGAACAGGCAGTTACATCACAGCTGCACAACTTTATGGCTCTATATGCAGTATCTTAGGTACAGCTTCGAGTTCAAATTAATTATATTAATGCAACAGACTTGCAATTTGCAGTAATTTTTTAAGAGCTACATCATTAACTTTCTGCTATGTGTAAGCATCTGATGGGAGGCAATTAAATAGAGGAGTGAATGAGGGGTTCTGCTTCCAATTCTGAGGTAGACTGCACTGTACAGTCACTGTTAATTTCTAGTACTCATCCTTTATGTGACTGTGTCATGCTGTGATGTTTGAGACATGAAAGCAACAACCACCAGTGTTTTAAGTACAGACAAAACAAAATTAAGTCAGGTAAGTTGGAGATTTATACAAGTCCAAAGCAATGCTTTTCCCGCTTCTCTTAGTGAGCTTTTTTATACATCTGCATTTTCAGAGGTCCCTTTTTTTCACCTATCCTACCCTTTTTCTAGTGCTCTCTTAACTGCACTCGATCTGCCACTAAAACAGATTTGTCCTTCACCTAACCCTCTGCTAGTCAGTCAATCACCAGAGATTACTTTTCACTAAAACACAATCATCACAAATAATAATAATTGGCCCATTTCTGTGTCACAGATTAAATAGCCTATCTCAAGCCTTACAAAGGAGAGATCAGTATTAATTCCACCAATTTAGAGGAAGGAAGAAGCAAAGAGCTAGAACTTTCTGCGACAGAAGACTGTGGAAGTAGGAGGCACCAGCAGATTGAAAAGGAGCTTTGAATGCTAGGGAATAACAAGAGAAGGTAAGAGGAGCAAGCTCATGTGCCAGGCTGGAAACAATATGTAAACCCAGCCTTACTCAGTGGGCATTTATGTTTCCATGAAATGATTTTATCAGAGAGGGTCAGGGAAACAGAAACAACATAAGAAGAAAAAACCAACATAGTTACTATCTGGCATCCTAAAAGACACTGCCACATCTTCAGCTGTCCCCGAAGGCTATCCTCAAGGATGGTGGAGCAACCCTAACCCCAACCTCAAAGACCAGAAATGGGTGTACTGACTCAGAGGTCAGGACAAGTCCTCACACACAGCTAGTGTTACCTCAAAGAGGTCTTCTTGGAACAGCCCAAAACACAGCTAGAAACTCAGCTAAGGAGTGGGGAAAATCATGGGCCTAGGGCTCCAGCTCACTCTCTGGTCCTCTTAGACACCAGTATAGGAATGCAAAAAAAAACCCACGGAGGACTGAAGCCTGCAAGTGAGGCAAAGGCAATCTCTTTACAGAGAGGGCTCCACCTGCTGCTACAATGCTTTTCAGGACCAGAATCGTGTACAATTGTGACAGATGAAGAAGAGTTAAAAATAGGTTATGATGCTGAGGTACAGGGCTGTATGTGTACCCAAGCACTTCACGTCCCAGTGCAGTGGTTTTCAGCCCATGGCAACAAACACCAGGGATTCATGGACCATTTCTACAAGAAGTAAGTTCATTGATATGGTATTGCCTTTCACATGCATGACCTTTTCAAAGGACTTTGCACCAGTACTAGACAGCCTTTTGGGACCTTCAAATGCCCCCAGATGAAAACAGCGGCAACTGGTAACCTCTGTTCACCTGGGAAATATGAGGATCTGACAGCCACAAAGAACAAATGGATTACCTCTGAGTGTACTGAGATGTCTGCACAAGAGGACAAGTTATTTATCATCAGGAATAGCCATAATTCATAGTCAAATTATCCAGGTTTCTCCTGTTAAATGAGCATCTCCTGTTAAAACATCTTGCTAATTTGAAATGGAAAATCTAAATGTTAACACCTAAGCTATCAACAGATTCAAAAATATTAGTTTGTGTCGATTATTTTAGTTAGTTAATCCTTTCACGCTACTTTATTTTCAGGTGAACAAATTTCATTTCCAAGTGATTATTTAGAAGGCAGTGGCTAGTGAATTAATTCTGAGAGTGCTGAATTAAGAGGCTGAAAACTTGAGTTCTGGTGGTTTTTTACCCCACAGCATCCTAAACAGAAGAACCTCAGAGTGAAAAAAACCCACACGCCAAATCCAAAACACATACAAAACAAAGAATTCACTTCACAGCTATACCTGTACAGGAAATCAGTCATTTCAGTGCAACAAGCAACAACAGTGTTAATTGAACCCTCAAAGACTTGTTCCCTCAGCCCGAGAAAATGCTGAACTCTTTCCTCAGTAACCTTTTGTCACTTCTCCTGGCTAAGCTGTGTGTATGAGATCTTCCCTGTAATGAAACATAAACAACAGGAATCTGAAAGGCTCTGAAGAGAAGTGACCTTTCCACTGAAAGGGATATCTGTTCAAAGTTGCTTGTTTCACTGGAATGCCAATGGCTAGAGTCAGCACAAGTAAGTGAAACAAAAGACTACCTGCTCCTAATTGTATTTCTCTAACAACGGCAATCCAATGGCTTTATAGAAAAAAGTCTGAAAACTTAGCTCTTCCGCAGCTGGCGTGAATTCAGGTTTTCATGAGATTTTCAGAGGGGGTTGTTTAGTTTTTTTAAGTAGATGAAGTTATGAACGTCTCTTCAGTTCACAAAGCCTGCTTTCCTGCAGCTTGCTACTTCTACCTTGCTCTTCCTGAGATTGCAAAAGTCATGGAGTTGAGCATGTTGTGACACAATCAGCCATTTGAAGCATTTGCTTTCCACTTGAATTTTATTTTTAGAATCATCCATAGCCTTTCAAAGCACACATACCCATACTTTGACATGAAGTAAAAAACTACAAAGAAAACCTGAAGGGTCTGACAAACTCTAGAACATAAGTAAGCTAATGGCACGTCTCCAATTTATAAAATGACTACTGCCTCATTTCTTTTATAAACCCACAGATGTGGCTGCAAACCCTCATCTGCCACAGAGAAACCTGAAACTTTCTACTTCAGAGCTGACAGTCGTGGCCTTAAATTGACAGGTCTTCGTGGCCTTAAAGTGACAGGTCTTCGTGGCCTTAAAGTGACAGGTCTTCGTGGCCTTAAAGTGACAGGTCTTCAACTGGTGACTCTGAACTTCAACTAAGGGTCTCAAAGAAAGAGAATTCTGGAACACATTAGTCCTGAATCCTTATAGTAAAAGGTTTCTTAGGGATTGTGGGCAACCTGCTCACTGCTGGCCCAGCCTTGAGCCAAGAGCTGGACCAGACTCCTTCCAGAGTTCCTGCCACTCTGTATCACACTGTGAGTGAGAGTACAAGTGCTTTCATGAAAAGCATTTTCTTTTGCCAGCTGCCAATGTTTGTCCCTGACTGCAGAGGTGTTTCTGAATTACTCTGGAACATCTAAGAGCAGAATACACTGGGCTACATACACCTTTGGTTGCAGTGCTGGTCTGTGTGAATCCAACGCTAAAAACTACTTGGTAAGGTCCTTTTACAGTTGCTCTAAGATATATTTTTATATAAGGTTTGACTGAGCATTCTCTTACACATCAGTTCACATGTATTATTTTAATTAATTCTGGAAAATCCCTTTTATTTCAAATCTGTACAACAAAATTGTGGTATTTGAGATTCAGTTAAAATAAGCACTGCCCTTGGAGGAGACTCCTGGATCACATCGTTGTGTAATGTAACTCAGCTTAATTCTAGCAACTCCAGTCAACCGAAGACAATGTAAAGTGGCTGAAGATCCTGCTTATCCCTGCCAGTAATCAGAAAGGCAAGGTGCTCCCCTAACTTACAGTCACTCCAGACCCAGTACCTGCTGCTCTGACCAAATGTGCTCTTTGCAAAAGACCAGAAAGAGAGCTCTACAAGGAGCTGTATAACCTGTCCATACAGAGGACACAAAGATGAATATTTCCTAAGAAAGGACAAAACTGAGATATTAGTTGGGGGGGAGATGACAGAAGGGAATAAAACTGAGCATCTGCACTAGCGAATGAAGCAATGAAATGTGAAGGGTCATTTAAGATCAAAAGGTCCCCCTTTATGCATGAAGAACTAGCCTCTGAATACTAAGCAACATCTACACACAAATACTGTCCACTATCTAATAAATGGAGATAATTGTAAATTCAGTAAGAACCATATGAAGATATTATGGCATGAGAATAAGACCAGAATTATAAAAAGAAGGCAAATTGAAGAAAAAGGAAGGAATGACTCCAGGTTCAATCAGAAAACCAGGTGAGAAGATAACAGTGGAAGAAATTAGGAGAAAAGCTCCCTGCTGCTGTGCTCTGCATGAATATTTGCATCTGCCAACAGGCCAACAAAAAGCAAATTGGCACTAAGTCATAACTCACCATTTGCTATTTATATTCTGGCAGCATTTTGTTAGTGCAATTTCTATCGGTCAAAGCCTCCATTTTGGGGATGGGGATAAGAAAAGGAAATATTGTAATCTACTACTGCAATTGCTGTTTGCATTCGCTGAGTTATCTGGTGCTTGATGTGTGTCTCATGCACCATTTTTTATTCAAAAATTGACATATTTATCCAAGAATTATTTTTTAACACAGTAGCCTTATTCAAATAAGTATAAAAGCTTTGGCAGACACTTTCAGCCATGTATTTCATGTGATTTACACATTGGCATGCAA
Source organism: Sclerurus mexicanus (assembly GCA_013396755.1). Classification (NCBI taxonomy): domain Eukaryota; kingdom Metazoa; phylum Chordata; class Aves; order Passeriformes; family Furnariidae; genus Sclerurus; species Sclerurus mexicanus. Next base: position 405,688 of record VWZF01003562.1, on the reverse strand, counting down.
AAGACAACATCTAATTGTGCGTGCATATTGTAATCACAGCCTTGTCAAGGCAGCTTGTTGGAGCAGTGCAGACAAGCTTACAGGTAAGCAGCCTATAAATATGTCCTTCTGAAGGCTTTTAAACCTGGAAACTTGTGGAGCCTCTTTAGACTGTACCAAGATAAGACACACTGCCTTAGTCACTGCATCCTAGTTACAGGGGTTTAGTTTATTCTAAGCTACACAAATTTCACTTTAATGAATGAGAATTTGACTCTGCCACTACAGACAGCATCCCTAGTTCTGCAGTGCAGATTCAACCTTTAGAAGTGATGAGGTCTTTCTCCCCTATGCAGCACAACAGGTAGTTTGTAATACACGGAGCTGATACTGTGCTGAGGAAGGACATAGTCAACAGAATGAAGCATGCTGAAGACCTAGGAGATACACTCAGGACTCCGGTGTATTTCCTATCTCCTGTTTGTTTGGAGAAAACCAATAGCAAGCAATTGAACTAGCAGTTGGCAAAGGAGCTGCAGAGCAGACAGGGAGGATAAGCAATATAAAGTGGCATGTTCTAGTGCCAAGCAAGGAAGGAATGAGAGGCACCAAATGAGAAAACCAAGAAAGTGCTAAAATATGGACTGATATAAAGTCATATTCTTAAGCGTTTTAAGAGTTGGAGGAGTTCCTAACATTCGTTCTCTTTCCCACCTCTGTGGCTGTGTACTGCCACAGCAGCTTCACCCAAATCTGAACTAACACAGTCCTCCCATCTGTTGCACCCAGATCAGCATCTATATGAAGCCCATACCTGTAGCTAAACTGGTGAAAAGCAAAGCTTTTTATGCAGGTTTGTCCCAGTGGGCTGCCTTACCAGAGAGTCAAACAAGCATTCTTGTGGACACAGCAGAGTTCAGCAGCTACATTCAGTAGCTGCTAAAGCTGTGCCTCTACCAGCTGAGCAACCCAGGCATCCTGCACAAGCAGGGAGGAAAAGAGGGTCTGTAGCAGACTTCAGGTTTGAGGAAAGAAAAAGCACAAGTGATGACCTCTGACAAACACACAGAGATGAATCCCAGTGCAAAAAAAAAATTCATGTCCCAAGCTCAAAGGCAAAGCCAGGTTGGATGCAGAGCAAGAATCCATAGTAGGCAATAAATAAATCTGGAGAGACGCATTTCAACAGGTTGTGTTATCACCAAGCAAAAATTGTTCACAGACGGTCATGATCAGTTGAGAATGAACTGAAAAGAAAATGAATGGACAATTTATATTATTTTGCTATTCTTTTATCCTCTACTGCATAAGCCTTTGTTTACACAGATAGCTTTCCATTCTGTTCAAAATAATGGTGGAAAGCAACTGCACAGGGATCCCAAAATAAAGCTTCCTTCAACCCTTAAACAGGTGAGAGAACGAGTTACAGGCAGATATGCTTTCATTTGCCATTTAAATTACTGAAATCCAGTGGTCTGAATGGCCATTCATCATGCTGTGTGACATAATCACATACCAGTAGAGCTTTACACACGAGCTTAAGTTTTCTGATCTTTTGCTCAGTGCAGAACTATAAATCGGGTGTGCTTTGAAATGCCCAAAGTCTAACATGAGATCGTGCTCTTGACAAAGCATCACACTTAAGCTGCATTTGTTTAGCTGTGGACAACACACTTTTATAATTCAGGAGTACAGCAAGGCAGCTATTTTCTCCCAGAAGTTTATCCTGTTCATTTATTATGTCCCTCCAGAACATATGTCCAGAAGCATAGACAACTGTTTTTCATAAAGAGCTTAAGGAAAGTAACTTGAGCTCGACTACCTTGTGCTAACAAAGACTGGGCTTAAGTAAATCATGTCATGCATGTACACCACTGCAGCACAGAACCAATGCACTCTTCCTCCACAGCGCACTTTATTTTGCAACTTTTACACTCCTCTCAAAGGTGACATGGGGAGGGGTTTGGGGAGAGTAACAGGAACCGCCAGAGAGAAGAAGAAGAAGAGAAATTTCCTCCCGCGTTATCAGCCATGCATCTAACCCTGCCTGGCTGCTGAATCTGCTTGGTTTTAGAGATGATGATAACCATGGGTTGTATCCATGTCATTTGAATGAATGGAGGTGGTGAGGACGCTCTTTATCTTGATACCCAGCTGGTCTGTTTCAGGTGTGGGTCATCCACATCTATGTTGGATCTACAACTAAGATATCACAGCATTTTTCCTTTCGGGTTTTTTTTTTAACTGCATGATACTGATACAGTTATATGTTACATAAATATAGGTGGACTCGATGATCTTAAAGGCCTTTTCCAAACTAAATTATTCTATGAATCTCTGTTAGAACTGGGACAGGAAAACGCAACATATAGGGATGTACAAGCACCTCCAGAGAGCAATTTATCTCATCCTAAAATAGACATTTGAGATAGGTATGAAGAACAGCCTGTTCAATGTTTTCAATGGTGAGAGCAACCATGCTTTCACCCTACTGTGGATAAAAATGATTAGCTGGAGCTTTGACCTCTAGTTTTTAAATTCTTCAAAGATGGAAAAGACGAACCTCAGTCTCAAGGGGAAGGACGGATGCACACAACAGGCAGTTCAGCTCTTGTCCTGCCTCAGACCAGAGGCAGAACATCCCTCCTGCCACCCCTGAAACAGGAAAATGCAGAGCTAGTGGAATCAGCCTCCACTTCTGCCCCTAGCTACCCAAACATGTACACTTTGAAGACGAGATATGGCAAACACCTTCCACTGTTCCGTGGACATCTGTTACCTCCAAACAGATGGTCAAGGGAAACACTCCATGGCTGGGGAGGGAGCCCACGCTCCTCTCACAGACTATCAATCCAGCCTCACCGGTACAGCACAACCCAACTTACAGGCAGAGACACAATTAGCAGAATTAACAGCATGATTTCAATGACCCCTTCAATCAGTGCAGTAGGGTTCAGAAACACTCACACACTACCTCTTCATCCACAGCTGCCCCTCCTGTGCCTGCTCCATCCTCTGCTTTGTGACCACTCACACTTTGGTGCATGACTTGGTGAGTCAGCTGAACCAAGAGATGTGAAAAGGCATTATTTGAGAAGCCTTCCCTGATTACAAGTTAGACTAATTCATTCAAGAAAATTACATTCATTTCACAGTTAGCTTCAAATACATCAATCTAGTATGAAAATGGACTGAATCTGTTGGCACTTAAAATTATATTCCCACTTATTCTACTCATTCTACAGAATCTTGACAAAGAAATCAACAGTTTAAACAGTCTACTGCCTCAGGTTACAGAAGTTTTCTTGTGGATTATTCTCTCTCCTGTTTTGAAAAGCACATAAATTATTAACACAAATCACTAAAATACTCTGTCTTTTCAACAAAGACATTCTAATCATTTGTCAACAAAAATCACAGTTTACTGGGTATCCACTTCTGCTATAAACTGCTGAGAAAAATGCAAGTGATGTGTTACAGAGTTACAGAAAAAAATGCTTTTCTTGTAATTTCAAAAGATCCAGCACAGTTGTCATGACAATTAGTGGATATTTAAATGCTTGATATTCATTGGAAATAGTCTGACAGCAATGGCCAAATAATTTCAGGCACGGGAAAAAAAGAAAGTCTCAGACTGATGAATAACTGACATTTGACCTGCTGTTCACTTCCTAAGCTGGAAAAAAAATGCAATTCATATTGAACTGAAGTTGGAGCTGGCTAAGAAAGCATAAAACACTGTTTCTGCTTTCTGCATTGCCTTACTGTCTTGTGCTCTTTTTATTAAATTGTTTTATTCACTGGTTGTAATTGCATATTGATGAGAGGGGTAAATACATAGGACAAAGCAATTATCATAGCCCATAAATGTTACAGAAAATAATTTAAACATTTATAAAACTGTGGCTGAAGTTTTTAATTTAATAAAGTAACACAACACTTGTGGAAATTTATAACAAAGCATATGTAATCTTTGTTATTAAGTATTGAGCCTTTCTAATATTAAGCTTTTCCTGGCACACTTATACTGTGTTGAAGTTGGTGGGGAGTACACTTAATAAATAGATGGCATATTCCCTGCAAAGGGAATATGAGCCACCATTATACAGCTGCATGAACAAAGAAAACCAGCCAAACAAAAAAAAACCACCCAGAACATTAGCCTTAAGAAACAGCACCCCAGCAGGATTATGAAGCCCTTCTCTCTGAAAAATTTGGAACTTGAGGCATAGAAATTCCCTGCCAAGGTACTACATCCTAACTCCAATGGAAGATACATAGTTGTAGACCAAGACCATTTGGTCTTTATTCTCAAGTAACTAAAGATGATGGAATCTTTCTCTTCTGAGAGAGAAGCAAATTGAAATGAAATGTTTACAAATGACGTTTACTATAGATTACACCCTCATCCTGCTTTCTATTAAGAGACTCCTGCTGCTTAAGAAACCTGGTGTTAATCCCCCAGAGCAGATGACATTTTCCAACCCTGCATATTTCACAAAGCTTGAATACATTCAGAGTGAAAGGAAGCTGACACAATACAAAAAACAGATGTTTAATAAACTTGAGTAATCTGACAAGCAAGTATGTTTTGGACCTTCCAAAAGACAGCCACAAGAAGGAAGCAACTATTTTCTTCCAGACACAATAAAAAGGACTTTGGTTTGGTTTCAATTAAAGAGATCAGATCCTAACCAAAAGAAGAATCCTTACCTCCTGTGACATACTTTGATCTCACCTTTGATGGTAAAGGGAAAGAAACAGCTCTGACTTCCTATTTAGCATCAGTACAATCAGTCCTGTCACATCAGCTTCATTCACCCAGAGAGGAGGATATGAGTGACAAGCATCATATTAGTCAGAGTTAAATCTGGTCTGAGTCACCAAATCATCCCAGCAGTCTAAGAAGAAAGTCAGTCATGTCTCCAGCATTACCTAGAAAGGAACAACACTGACTCTTTCCACTTAGGAGTAGTTTTAAAACAGATTTCTTCTGTCCCTGAAATAACTATAAAAGTAAATAAGATATAAATGGCATAGACACTAAACATGAAAGGGATTTCTTTCCCAGAAAGACCTGCAGTAGATGCAATCATCAGCTATTTTTACTTTTCCTTAAAAACTGTATTTCATTTTTACTTAAACTGCCTTGAATCTACAGGAAAGATTATATTAAAACAAACACATGACATCTGTAAGTTCTGCTACCGTTTTATGGAATCAATCCCATTCTCTTCCAAGTGACTTAGATGAGAATAGAAACGAAAGAAGAGCAAAATCAAGCAGTACAGAACTGTACATCTCCACCCTCTATTGTATAATACACTACCTCTGTTTGGCAGTGTTGGGTTTCAAGTCTTAAGGTAGAAGTGTCAACCTTTCAATATGCCCAAGATCTATCTATATATGATTATCATTATGTGTACACAGGTGGAAGAATATTCTTCCTCCTTCACATTAGTCATTTTAGCTAAAGCTGTTGTCCTCTTACCTACCAAAAAGGAAATGTATTTGCTCATTCCACATGTAGTCATAACTCAGCCAAAAACTAGCTGAAACTGAGTGCTGTGTTTTGGACCTCTGCAGTCTTCAGTTAGCATATCTAACTAATTTTTCAGTAAATACAGCCGAAGTGGAAATTAGAAACAAAAAGCAAGAGACAGAAATCTATTCCACACTCGCATGCAACCCCCTCCACAAAGTTAACATCATGACCAACGGCTGCAAGTGCTGAATGATCATGAACTCTGAAATCATGGCCTGATTTTCAGGCAGTAATCACCTACAACTGCAGCTGAAGCCAGCTCTTGTCTGAGAGTTCAGGACTGACTCAAACTAGAGGTACAGAAATTCAATCATAAAATGCTGAATAACTTAAAAGGGGGAAGGATATTCTACATAATTTATTTTCTCACAGTTGGAGAGATAAAAATGTCCTTAAAGAGATAACTGATGAATATTATATTTTCCCTTTATGTTACAGGCAGGAAATACAAAGTGGAAGTCATGTAATCTTTTCTGGAAAACAGCACTGCCTCTCTTTCCCTTTCCTCCTCCAAGCACCTGTACAAAACTAGCTAACTGTAAAAAGCTACATGTAAAAGATCCAGGATTACCTATTCAAGTTTTCATTGGCTTTTTGGAATACAGGAACGTTGGTAAATTCTGCAATGAAATAGGTTTTGTTAACAACATGCAGCATAAGAGATTTTTCTTATGTGCTCTTCCTTTTACAATACTGCACTTGTAAAGGTTGACAAAAAGGCCTTCCATTGTGGCTTTTGTTTTTGAAGTCTCCCATACAAACACTCTCCACATAATTTGTGGGGGTTTTCCTAGCAAAAAAAATAATTTACGGGCACATATGAAGGCATGTGGATCACTCTTCTCCCTTTTTTCTTTGTTAGTTTGGGGTTTTTCTTGCTTGTGGGAAGCTAATACAACATGCCAAACATGGTATGCCTATATGGCATCAAAGCACTAACACCAAAAGAATTAATTTTCCTTTAGAAACTCAAGTGAGAGTAGAGTTACTTCACTTTTAAACAGCCCAAAGGGCAGCAGCACTGGGGGGTAATGGAAGTAGGTTATGTTTTCCTCCTGTTTTGTTATAGAACAGACATAGGAATCTGAAGGATTTTGCACTAATAATAACAAGTCATCTGTATACAATGTGAGAAAAGGGATTGCTTAAGTGCAAGGATATTGAATCTTGTCTCCTGGAAGACAATTTAAAAACAAACCAAAACAAAATTCAATAAACAAGAAAAAACAAACGAGCAGACAATAAAAACCCAAAACCATGGCAATATTCAAACAAAACAACAGCAAACCCAACAAAAATACCACACAGCTAAGGTCTTACAGCCAATAGGGTGGTGGTGGTAATGGTATAACAAGAATAGCACAGGACTGGACAGATGGACAGTCCCAACTACTTCACTACTTCCCCCAACTCAGGGTGAAGTAGCACCAGTATCTGCTTCTATTTTTATGCAGACTTCATGAGAAAATAATAAACTGGCAACTTAAACTTGATACCATTCTACAAGGCACATTACAAGCAGCAACAAAACCACCCTGAAGTTTGGCTCATTTGCTAACAGAGAAAAGTTTGTGCAGCAAAATTCCTGAAACTGTTGGAAACACAAATCCTCCTCCGTTTATTCTTGTACCATGTTTGGAAAGTTATTTTCACAATCACAGCAGCTCAATTTTTGGAAAGTGTAGTTCAGACCTTCAACCACGCAAAGTCTTTATTTAATTCTCCACTGAAAAGCAAGCCCACAGATGTGCTTAGGCAGGTATGCTTAACATCCTCTGCCCACAGTCACACTTGCTGCTCCTGAAATATTTTGTTGAAATGGTATCACTTTCCTTTTCTGTGTATACTACACCAATCTGGCTAAAAACACTAAGCTTATAAATGGGAACTGGGTTTTCCAACATGAATTAACATTTCGATTTAGATGTATTAAAACCTATTCAGTTTTGTCACAATGGGACTAAAAATTAACTGAAAACTCCATTTGACTACATGGAGCTTAAAGACAAAAGGCTTTAGGAATCTGCTGTAATAGATTTTATAATCTTGGCATCCTGCAAATTTCACCATAAGATTTGACTTTCAAACCAACTGGGCTTTCCTTGAGTAGTGACTGTTATGAAATAAAAGCCTCCAAAAACAATCATATTGAAGTGATCACAACAGAGAGTTGTTTAAATCCCCAGGTCTTTCAGGTGTTGCTGAAGTTCAAAAACAAATGAAATGTTGATGTCTTCTAATATTAAAGATAAAAAAAAATATACTGCTTTCTTAAACTCCCAGAAGCAAAGCTGAAGTTATATATGTGCATTACATCCACACATTACTTGTATTTTCTTCTAAACCATTTATTGAAAGGGACCTGATACCAAAATGGTTCCTGCTAAGTGTTTGCACATCACTTTCAATTTTCAAAGTATGGTGAAGTAGCATCTCTGGAGATGGAGGAAAAAACCCAATTCTCTCTGGCATAATGAGAATATTTGTACCACATAAAAAAGCACCAAAACTTTTATTAGCATTTAATAATTGCAACTAGTGCACTTTTAAACAGTGATGATTACTTAAAGACTGCTAATTTTACTGTTTGCTATGAATATTGGATAGGCATTCTGAAGGGCACAAATGCATAACAAGTTGCTACATACACGAGTATTTCACTTGATGGCAGTTCAGTTCAAACAGAACCTGCTTATCCACAGAACTTACTTTCAACCAAAATAAAATCTGAGACTGAACACACAGTTGTAGTTGGATCACAAACAGCAACAAAGAGCAGACCAAAAAGCATGTGCATGTACATACACAAACAGACAAAAAAACCCTTATGAACAGGTTAAAAACATTTTATAATGATAGTTTTCCTACCCAGAACCCCTTCATCTTTAATACAGGGATAAGACTTTTCCAGATCTTATATGTGTAAGATCTCTATCTCGCTGGGGATCCCCCATTTTACAGAAGGGAAAAGTGAGCCCATGAAGGCACGGAAATTACCATAGTTACAGAAAATGCAAGTAACAAAGGATGAAATTTGAACTCAGGTTTCCGCTTTCCTATTCACTGAACCCTGAAGCCTTTGAAAAATACACATTCCAGTCCACACTTCTATAAGTGTTCAACCACCTTACATGTTAATTGCATGAGAATGGTATGTTAACATCATTAGTGGCTACTGACAGACTGTGAGAAGCAGAATCGGTCTTGGTATCAAAACTAATTCAAACTGATTCTTCTGATCACAAACACACACAAAAGCAGTAGTAACTCTGTGTCCTTGGCAAGAACAAACCTAGATTAATTTCAATGGGGTACAGAGAAACTTTAGATGAGACTGCTTTCCTTCTTTCCTTGTGCTCAACGTGTGTGAGAGCACTCAGTGCATAAATGAGTAATATAAATGACTAAAAACCTTGGTGATTTCATGTTACTATCTTAAGGACTTGCCAGAGGAAAAGACACACAAAAAATCTACGATCTATAGATCTATGGTTTACTGGATCAGGAGCAAAGAGCAGCAAGGAAATACAACTATTCAAAAAGTAGAGAAAACCACTGATGTAATATTTGAACTAAAAAAAACCACCAAGGACTTTCACCTCTTCTGAAGCTGATCAAACAGAAACAGAATAATAACTGTAATTTACAGTTCACTTCCCTGTTTAATGTTATTCTATTGCACCACCATCTATTTAATGCTGATATAACAACCATTTTCTCTGCAACATGAATTCATTAGACAAAGAATTACAGTTGAAATAAAAAGATAACTGGTTTAAGAACATGCGTTTTAAGAAATGTATAAACAACCTTTAGCCACCCCAACCTCCACATCCTTACCGGAATGTCAAAAGTTTCTTGCGTGTCATCCAGCATCTGAATTTTAATGGAGACAAGTTTTCCTGGAGGTGTCATAGGTGGTTTCTGTCCATGCTCCAAAGTACTGATCCCAGCATTTTCCTGAGCTCCTAAGCGGGATCCTGCTGTTGGTCTCTGCTCTGTTTCACCCATGTTTAGAGAAACACGTTTCTTATATCTGAAAAAAAAAATAGAGGCAAAGAAGACCATATCACTCATAAATAAAATGTTCTGCACAGAAGCTTTATGGTATATATACCTACAGCTAGTAAACCATATGATCATTAACACAAAGTAAGAGCCATCACAATTTTTTCTTGATGTCTTGTATGAAGACTAGAAAATCAGGCAAACTTAATACTTTTAGAAATATACAGACTAATCACCTGCTGGGGGTAATGCTACAGTACTGCACTAGGGGAAGTTGTTCCTTTTCTCCTAGAAAAGTAAACAACACCACATTGGAAACAGAGTACAACAGTACCCACATTTCAATTAATTATGTACATTTTTATGTATTTATGAATCAGGCTGTTATCACCCACAGCCAAGGCTCCCAGAGAAGGTAGAAAGGTGAGAAGAGCAGGTGGATAAACTCATCACTGACCATCATTCTCTCTGGGCTACATCAGCTTTTTTTTCTTTCCAGCCTTTTCTGGGTTTTTGCAGGGGCCACCTTGCTTAAGGGCCTGCAAAGCAGGAAAACCAAAGGGGTACAAGATGACAACAATATTACAGCCCAAATATTTTGTTTCCATTGGGGACCAGAGTTGCTCTAGACCTAGAGCCTGACCCCATCCCACTGATGAGCCCAGGACTGTGAGGATGCACTGATGGGAAGCCCAGAAAAAAACCAAGAGGCTAACACTAGTTGGGAAAAGCATGGGAAATCTGATATTCTACGGAGTAAGTGGGAGGCGAACACCAAGCAATCCACCTTGTTTGCCATGCTAGGGAATGGTGACAGCTGCAGAGCTCGCTGAATGTGGATGTGTGCCCCATATCCATGGAAAGTAACCGCAGGAAGCGCCTTGCTGCTTGCTGCTTTTGTTTCCATGCAGCTTTCACAACACATTATACAGCAGGTTTCTGCTAAACAATCATTCTACCCTGAAACAGGACAAAGCTGCAAAAGAGATTCTGTGTGATGTTTCATTACCTGGCACAACTTTGAACCTTCTTTTTTAATTCAAGCACCATTAGTTTTACTCATTGAATGTTACACATCACACTAGAATTTTATTTCACTTTTCCTGCCCTGCTTTTTGACACTCTAGCTGGGTTTCTGATGAAATCCACTTCTACTGTACATTTATTTTCTTGGTAAAGGCATTTTCATTCTGCATGACTCTTACATAACGATCAATGACCATAACATGTATCACACAGAAAGAATGGAAATGTAACTTCCCAGCTGAACAGAGGCACAAGAAGAGTACTGCAAAACACTGCCCTGGCTTTAACTCCAAGGTTACAATTATTGGGAAGCCTACATGGGAAAAATGGGAAGCACAAGACAGCCTATGTATCAGTGAATGCATCACCAGTTCTACAGTACAGTATAAAGAACAATGACAGGCAGGAAGATACCAGTTTCCTCCATAAAGATAGAATAAAACCAGCCCTGTCTTTGGCAGAATAAACTATTTACTACCCATCACTCTTGCATGTCCCAACTAATCTGTTCCCACAGATTTTTTACACAGCAAATACCTAAGAGTAAAAAATTTTAAAACAGCACTTGGATTAAAAGAAATGATAGCTGAGAAGGAAGGGAGTTAAAAATTAGGGATCCCACACTTCTAAATATCAGCTCAATAGGCACAAATGAAGGAGAAGAAAAAACCACAGGCAAGCTTTTGTAATGATTTGGCACTAGCCTACCCAACAAGGTTGGAGAGATACCAGTGAAACCTACCCAAGAGCATCCCAACACTACTGAAGAGGCAAATTTTTCCTCAATTGGTATTGTAATCTAGAAACGTAAAAAGAATCAGTTAAATTTATCTTATCCTTGAAAATTATTTAAATTAAATGTTTTTATAAGACAGACAGTGCCAAGAAGAAAGCTGCAGATGAAGGCAGGAATTCCAGAATTCCAAGGTCTACAGAGAAAGACTCCAGGCCCCCTTACAAATAAATCTGATTTTCCTGTGTGTGGACTACACAGCAACATTTAAAAAGGTAACACAGGCATCTGGTCTGGAAGTGCCACTACATGCAACGATTCTGGTTCATGCTCATATTAATTCAAAGGCTGTTTTCAGAGCTCTTCTGAAGTCACCACATAGCCCAGACAGCACCAACAGGGCAGAAAGGACCTCTACAACTGCTGTGTTACTACAGAAGTGTTTGGCTACATACTGACATTTAAAGTGGATGAAGAAGAAACCTGTTCTTTCCACTGAATAATAAGCATAGGAATCAATCCAGTCAGTTCAAGCGATACCTTTAAATAATCAACACAAGGAAACATTACAAACATTGGATCTTTCTATAAATATTCTTCTGACTAGATGATCTAGTGGCCCACACAAAGATTCAGACAGGCCAATAAAGCTAGTGAAACATGGAAAAAACCCTCAAATTTAGGAGCCAAAAAAATAATGGAGGAAAGGTACAAGCAACAGTACTCCATTATACAGCAAGAGGGATTTTTATTATTATTGACAGTAATATAGAAACTCTTTTTTAGTGTGTGTATATATATATTGAACCATTCAGTTACACACACACACACACTTCCCTTTGGAAGCAAAGATCTAAGAACTCTTAGCCACCTTGAACACAAGCATCTGCTACTTAGAAAATTAAAAGCAGACCTTTCATTTCTTAATCAGTATGTCTAAATATCATCATGCTGCACTGGACATTATTTAAGGTTTTTCCTGCATGACACTAGTCTCACTATGTCACTGTCATAACATCAGCGTATTTTTATTACGCCTTTATGTAAGAGGCCTTAAAAATTATCTTCTCTGAAATAATGCAACACATCAGTCAAGGGGCATACCTTTCTCTAAATCACTTTGATCTAGAAGACAGTGACCTAAGGTCACAGAATACAACAGAAGAGTATGAAGCCAACATTGAACAAACCTGGCGGGATTAACATCTGCCATGATGAAGAGATGGATCAGGTTTGTACAAAGGACAGAGAAAGTCAAAGACACTCTAGTAGAAAGAAGACAATTAATCAGGGAGGGTATTAATGAAGAAGAAACAGCAGCAGCCACCAGATTCCACCAAAACATATGTGGAGATAGACAACTAGTACAGGAGCCAAGAGAGTGCCAAACAAAAAGGACTCATCTGAACTCTGAAAGTTAAGAGTTTCTGCCTGCTCTGACAGCTGGTGAAACCCAGGGCCAAAATCTCATCTGTTGTTTCTGTTGCACATTGAACTGGATGCCAATGCCCTTCTCAGTGGTGCACCTGCAAAGATGGAGAGAGACCACTGCAGAAAGCTAACCTGCATCCTAATTAGCTTGAAGGGACAAGTTATCTGAGAAACCAGAGCAGACCAAGGGAGAGCCTTGGCCCCTTCTGCTTCTTCTCAGCTCCTACCCATGCAGTCCTGCCTCATGCTGTGCACCACCTCTCACCCTCCTTAGACTGAACTGATGCACCCCTCTAACCCAAAATGTTGTCCTGATTTTCAAAAAGGGAAAGATGAAGGACCTCAGAAACTACAGGTCTCTCAGCCTCATGTCAGTCCCTGGAAAAGTTATGGAGAAGATTATTCTGGGAAGTCTTGAAAAACACCTGAAAGACAACACAGTCACTGGTCACAGCCAGCACAGCTTCATGAGAGAAAAGTCCTGCTTATCCAACCCGACTTTCTTCTATGACAAGGTAACACACCCAGCTGATCAAGGGAAGCCAGTTGATATAATCTTTCTGGATTTCAGTAAAGCTTTCAATGCTGTCTCGCACAGGATCCTTCTGGAGAAACTGTCCAGCCCACAGCTGGATAAACACATCACGTGGTGGGTGAGCAACTGGCTCACTGGTCAAGCACAGAGGGTAATAGTGAATGGGTGACATCAGAGTGGTGACCTGTCACTAGTGGGGTTCTGCAGGGCTCCACCTGAGGTCCTATGCTCTTCAACATCTTCATCCATGACTTGGACACAGGGCTGGAAGGGATACTGAGCAAGTTTGCAGATGACACAAAGCTGGGAGGAGCTGTTGACTCCCTCAAAGGCAGGGAGGCCCTGCAGAGAGTCCTGGACAAATTGGAGGGCTGGGCAATCACCAACCATATGGATTTCAACAAGGGGAAGTGCCGGATCCTGCACCTGGGATGGGGCAACCCTGGATGTTCATACAGACTGGGGAATGAGATGCTGGAAAGCAGTGCCATGGAAAGGGGCCTGGGGGTCCTGGTCTATGCCAAGTTGAATGTGAGTCAGCAGTGCCCTGGCAGCCAGGAGGGCCAACCATGTCCTGGGGGGCATCAGGCACAGCATCACCAGCTGGTTGAGGGAGGGGATTGTCCCGCTCTTGTTTTGCACTGGGGTGGCCTCACCTTGGTTATTGTGGGCAGTTTTGGGAGCTGCAATATAGGAAAGATATTAAGCTCTTAGAGAGCATCCAAAGGAAGGGAACAAAGATGGTGAAGGGCCTTGAGGGGAAGCCGTGTGAGGAGTGGCTGAGGGCACTTGGTCTGTTCAGCCTGGAGAAGAGGAGAGTGCGGGGGGACCTCACTGCAGTTACAACTTTATTGTGAGGGGAAGAGGAGGGATAGACACTGATCACTTCCCTGTGATGACCAGTGACAGGACAGGAGGGAATGGCCTGAAGTTGTGTCAGGAGAGGTTTAGGTTGGATATTAGAAAAAGGTTCTTCACCCAGAGGGTGGTTGGGCACTGGAACAGGCTCCCCAGGGAAGTGGTCACAGCACCAAGCCGGGAAGAGTGCAAGAAGTGTTTGGATGATGCTCTCAGGCACATGGTGTGAGTCTGGGGGATGGTTCTGTGCAGGTCTAAGAAATGGACTTGATGGCTCCCTTCCAACTCAGCATATTCTGTGATTCTGTGAAAACAGTTCAGTGTCCTGTTCTTGGCTGGATTAGCAAATCAAATCACCTCTCAACAGGCTGGCAAACTCAAGGCCAAGGTGAGCTAAGCCCAGCTTGTAAGGCCACTGGGCTGACTCAAGCCTTGTCACCTAACTCAACCTGAAGCACCTGGAAGGCACAGAAAATAATCTACAACTGCCATTAGATAGATTAGTAGGTGTTGGTTTGTCCTAACCACACTAACAATCCCTTTATACAGATCCTAAATGCTTAGATTAAAATTTTAAGGTCTGTATATGCTTTCGCAGTACCTGGACAAAGGCCACAATATGGCTCAGCCTTAGTTCTCTGTGTTCAAAACAGGCACATTTCATAGCATCAGAAAGGTCCAAGCCAATCAAATTTTCCACATATTTTTCTTTGGCAGGATGAAAAAAGTATCAGACTTGCTTAGACTAAAAGTAACTAGAAGTATAAACAGCACTTGGGGGGTGTGGGCAGAGCAGGGGGAGGAATGAAGGGTTATAAAAATTACAAAACACTGAGGAAAATAGAAGCAGTAAGCCACAGTTTGAAACAAAAGCAAAGTTCATGTTGGAATGGATGCCACTCTGATCTGTTAACTACTCTGCTCCTCTGGACCAAAGAGGCTTGGACATTTGATGCAAGAGGTTCTCGAAACCTGAAGGCTCCTGTTGTAGGGGCAGAACGGTACCATGTACCTAGGCCTTCTTTTGCTTTGCTTAAAGCACATTTTCACAGCATGAAACAGAAGGAAGGATACTGTTCACTGCACTCCTCTTAGGTGGGGAAGTCTGAAGCACAGCGGGATGATGTGAGTGGCCTGTAAAGTCACCGAGGAGATCAAATGAAGGGCTAGAGCTGCAATCAAGGCCTTTCAGATGCTGGCACAACATTGTCTCCAAGATCATATGACAACGAAATGCTCACAAGAGATTAAAAGTAATCAGTATAACACATAACACCCGGTAAGATGACTCAATGACTTATAAGCCATCAGTAAGAACAAGGAAGGCATCAGAGGACTAGAAAGGAACAAATTCAATCCAGATTTTCCAAAAGATAACAAATATGAAGCAGCAAGAAGAAAGAGGTGCGGTTCCTGCAAACTGTTCACACATGCTTTTAACTCTCAGCTTCTTGTAAAACTTTTGGAAAGTCTCAGCTGTGGAGAGCACTACAAAAAATACTGCTTCTAACACTCCTGTCAAGTACTCATGTTCAATTCTAAGCACTTCCATACTTGCAGAAAAACATAAAAGGCGACAAACTGGAGTAAGTTTAAGGAATTGTAATAAATAAGGTACAAGGAAAGACAGGATAATATGTCCAAGTCACAGGTGGAGGGCTCAGGGACAGCAACTGTGGCGAATCTCACTGTGAGGATGAAGATGTCACCTCCCTCTCTGCGGCCCAGTTCACTGCTGCACAACACATTAATGCTCCAAAACAGAGGGAGCAGGACATGTCTACAACTCAGCCACCACACTGAAGGGGCTAGTTTATCAGCCAAGCCCACCTCTCACATGATGTGCTGATCCTTCATACTATCCTTCAGATTTCTTTTTCCCTTTCCATGGACAACAGCAAAACAGGTACAAACACAGAGCGCTCCCAAAAGCACACAGCAGACTTGTATACCTTCAGTAAGGGAAAATTCTATACATGCAGCCAGAGAGGCCAATGACACTGCATTTTCATTCATATACCGTAAGAATTAAATACCGTAAGAATTAAATAAGAGAGCAAGCTTTTTGAATGCATATTCAAAAAAAAAAAGAAAAAACCACAAGGCAAGAGGACCAGGAAGAATGAAACCAAATTCAGTTTGAAATGATGAGTAGCAAACAGAGGGCCAATACAGCTCAGGCTTTTATACTTCTATACTTTTTTATACTTTTATATTGTTCTATTTTAAATGTTATTCCATTTAATTTCCACAAGTCCCTGGCAGACTTGTACAAAGCAAATATGATGATTAAAAAAAATTTAAGTTATTCATGTAAATCACAGAATATGCTGACATGAAAAGGACTTGCAAGGATCATCAAAGTCCAATTTAAAATTTCTTTCATAAAAACCAAAGTTTTGAAATTGCGTAGAATCACAGAATGGTTTAGGCTGAAAGGTACCTTAAAGCTCATCTCATTTCAGCTCCACCGCACCATGGGCAGGGACACCTTCCACTAGACCAGGCTGCTCAAATCCCTACCCAACCTAGCCTTGAACACTTCAGGGATAGGGCATCCACACCTTCACTGGGCCACCTGTTCCAGTGTCTCACCACCCTCACAGTAAAGAACTTCTTCCAAATACATGATTTAAACCCACCTCCTTTCAGTTTAAAGCCATCACCCTTTGATCTGTTCTTCCACACTCTTGTAAAAAGTTCCTCTCCGGCTCTCTTGTAAGCCCCTCTTTAGGTACTGGGAGGCTGCTAGAAAGTCTTCCTGAAGCCTCCTCTTCTCCAGGGTGTCAGTCTGTCTCAGCCTGTCTTCCTGGGTGGTGCTCCAGCCCTTTGATCATCTTTGTGGCCCTCAGAAACCACCCCCAGCACTTGCTCAGGCACAGCATGGGTGGAAATTGATCTGAAAGGCAGCAGACTCAACGCACACAGCTAGCCATTGCAGCAATAAATGGCAAATTTTCAAGTCATGCTACATGGAATGAGTGGTTCAGTCCCATTCCAGCCAAAGAACCACCAGAATTCCTTTCTTGAGTGGGAGTCGCTATGTACTACATAGGACAGCTGCATGGGAATACCTAGAGGTGATTTACACTTCTCACAAATACAGAACAAATACTTTCTACAGGAAGGAGAATTCCACAGCCCAGAAAGAGGATGTTTTTGAAAGCTCTGAAGTTATCATAATCTTATGAGTCTTTGGCATTTTCTCATGGGAGAATATCGAGGATTTTTTGGAAAAGCTTCTCTTTAAAGTCTGAATTTCTTAAAGAACTACCAAAACGCACAAACAACTGCCTCACTAACACAACATTCATGCTTCACATTATTCCACACAGAACCTCATACAGCCTTGGAGTTACACAAAGGTCCTTACAAAGAAAAACAAACTTTAGAAATCTGACATCAATCCAGGAATTTTTCATTAGGCTAATGGACCGGTATTTCTGTGGAAGCAAAGAAATGTGAAAAGCTTTTAATAAAATAATAGCTCGAGGTTGAAGAGCAGTAGTACAGACACAGGTGCCAGATGTCTGTTCTCTGCTTGCACCCAGCAGACTGAGCTTGGCTGCTCAGACTCTAAAGGAAGCCTAGCAACTGAAGGTAGTGTAGGGATTTGTGTTCAGATGCCTGTCTGCCCTCACTGCTCACATCTGCAATAGTCAGATAGAGAAGGAAGTACTATAAAAGCCAATTCATCCACAATATTCACATAGAGAAGGAAGCCAATAAAAAGCCAGTTCTTCCATACCATTGGGCTGTCTTCTAGTTCAAAACAAACAAAGAAAAAGGTTAACACTGTAAGGGATGGCCGCTTCAGAAAGTAGGGAGTCTCTAGGTGAGGTCTGGTCAAGAAGATCAACAAGAAGATATATCATGTCTAGTTCCCTGTACAATTAGCAGGAAAGAGGATGAAGAGAGAGCTCCTTAACTGGGCTTAATTTAAACACAGATTTATTTTTTCTTTTTCCTGTCCCTAAAGACACAGAAAATCAACCTTGAAAAACCTGCCTGCTCAAGAAAACACCATGGCTGTCTACTAAAAAGTAGACAGAGACTTGCAAAAGCAAGTCTCAGAATTAGATTCTTTAGCATTCTGCAGACTTCCTCCAATTTGCAGAATTAAGAAATGCCTTCAGCTATGCAAGACTATCCAGAAAAGAATAAAATTCATCACCTGTCTTGAAAATAAACTGAGGCCACAAAGTTGCCTGTCTTGGTCAGACTCTGAAAACCCCTAAATAACATTGTCTTATCCCTTGACCCAGTCTCTATGGGATGACTACACACATGGACAGACTCAGTACTCAGGTTTATACAGCAATACAATATGCCTAGTTGTTAACACCAAACTAGCTAGAACCTGAAACTGATGTCAAATTTAAGGACCTAAGCAGTACCTCGAACTATTCAGTATACCAATAATGTAGCCTGAAATTCAGAATAATGAACCTTTATGAGTGCACAGGACGTAAAACACCTCTTGCAAGCCTATCTGTACAGCATTCAGAGTGCCTCCATTGATTTCTGCTTCTACCTTTAGGGCCATTGAGCTTCCAACTGGAGCTCATTTATCTTCATTGCATTCAGGTCCTAAAACTGTCTGCAATTCTGTGGCACAAGCAGCTGTCCCAGATTCCAATTCTTCTGCCAGATGTCAGCAATGAGCAGTCCCATCCCAAACAAATGTGATGTATGTCATCTTTTTCCCTCAACCACACACCTGTCAGTAGACCTATCAACAAGTGCAGCAATAGGTTTCTGTATGCTTTTGCAATTGCCTCTGTGAAAAAACTCATCCCTTATGCACAAATACAGATTGTTCTGTGAATCAGTCTAGTCTACAATTTTTTTTTCAACCCACAACATTAAAATTACTTTTGATGAGTGCCAATGGTATTTAAAAAGTCAGTAAATATATTGATTCACTGTGTGTGATGTTTTCTGGACAACCTTGCATTAGAGACTTACTTCAGGGAAGGAACATTTCTTTTTCTTTGTTGCATCTCACACAAACAAACAAAGCCATTGTACACATGTAACTGAGCAATTAAGTAAGTAAAACTTCATATGCTCACCCCCTCAAAGGAACTCCTCAGAAATCTCTTCATACAAGTTACTCTTGGGAATGGTTGTGACCATTTCCCAACCTCTGGAGAGTTGACTTCACTATTTGTTTTTCACTACCCCTTCATGACATCCACACACCATGATCAGTGTTACTTACCTTGAATCAGAATGCCAATATCATATTCAAACCAACATAGCCAATTTCAAAGTTTTTAATTCAGATTTTAAATCAGCCAGCTTGAAGGCACTGTACAAACAAGTAATTCCGGCTATTCCTGGAAAGAAAATTAGTGTCTCATCTGCTAAGCCAAGGGGATGATTAGCTCCAATTGCTCAATTAGTGACTCTCACCCAACAACTATGTTTTCACTTCAAATCCAAAGGCACAGTCTGAGAAAACAGGGAGCTTGTGGAGCCATGGATCTCTTAATAGACCAGAGGGAGATATTTCCACACTAATGTTTCATTGTTAATTCAAGTTAAAATTTGAATTAAATATTGCCCACTTGCTTTGCACTTATTGTATCACCATTTAACTACCACGTATGTGTTTATAACTTACTTGCGCATGAAGTTCAACACTTTACTTTCCCGACTGAACAGACTACACCTTTTCTACAAAAGCTCAGTTTTATCTCAGGCCAGGGGCAAGATATTTCTTTTTTACTGTGAAGCTCCCAACCTGCTTTCTGAGATGTTTTTCAACCTATTGACAAAACTGCTTGCATAAATTATGCTTAGGAAGAAGCTGTGAGCTACTTCTGTCATATACTTCCATATTTGATTTTATTGACACCCCTTCCATTTTGTGTAACCTGCCAATTCTGTCACTGAAAAAGTAAAACTCAACATGCTTGCACAAGTGACAAAATGCAATATTAGAAAAAAAAATTGATGGGGGGAAAAATATTAAGAGTAAAGAGTGGAATAATACATAATAACCCAGTTAATCCATTACTGATGACAAAATGTGCTGTAGAAGCGAGAGTGTACATGTTATCATTTTATTAAGACCTAAGGCATTTTAAAGTTGAGATACAAAAGCATCATCATGTGGGTACAAAGTTATTTCACATTATGAACAGAAAGACTGTGGAAGCTTTATTGCCACATGGTAAATTCTAGGAACATATAAAGAGAGTTTAAGAAAACCTCTATTTCTTGTGTTTCCAGCCAGCACAGTTCCCTGATTAACTGGGTCATCACCTGAGCCCACAGTTTGTCATTAGAAAACACAAGCAAAGTGGGTAAGAACTTAAAGCAGTTTGGTTCAATAGTAGTACAAATCACTCCTGAAGCCATTAAAAGCATTTTACAAAACCCTTTCATGCCATCACTCTGCATAAATAAAGCTGTTGCACCAGCTGGAGTGCTCTGGGCTCATTCACCCATACAACACCTCATGTGAAAGCCAAGCCGAGTGTGCTTAGAGTAGAAGAAAGTAATCTGATTTACTTCCAGATTTAACAGAATTCTGAAAGGGATCCAGCAACTCATACCCAACCTCAAGCATAAAGTAGACGTTTTCAATGAAATAAAAACATGTCAAAAGAATAAATAACACACTACATTAATACTACTGTTTAGTAGTTGGAAAATCTGATACAGTCCTGGTTTTGGGAAATAAAACAGCTCGGGGGAAATGCTATTTCTCTGAATCAAGTATGAGTATATAGTAGAGGTATTCACACTGCCTAAATGCGAGCCAGCTTCTCCACAGAATGGTTAAACACCAGAGACAAATTCATGTACTCAGTGGCCCTTCAGAGGAGCTTCTCCATGTCTTGAGCATGCAGACTCCTAGCAAAAGACCAAAATGCAGCAATGAGCATGCCACGATCACAAGCTCCCTCGTCTCTCTCCTCCTTCTCCTGTTGAGAGCAATCAGTTAACAACTTGTTGCACTGATGGTGTGTTGCACGAGTAGGGGGCAGAAGCTCACGAGCTTGCCACCACACACAAAACAGGCAGGCACCCTTATGGCCCAGTGGCTCAAAACCACAGAGGACAATGACATCACTGTTTGGCATTACACAGCCATGGAAGATGCCTATCCAAACATGTTAAATTGAAGCCATAATGGCCTTGACTAGTTTCCTCTATGCCCAAAGCTTGTGATGAAACTCCCACAAAATTATTGCGTAGGTTTTCCACTACGAAAAACATATTTATGGTCACAGTTATATGCTCAGTATACAACCCACTACAAAACCAGAAAAAATTCCTTAAGTCTTTAAATATTTAACCATCTCTTCCCAAAAGAGACTTTTTATAACTTTGTAAAGCTGTTTGATATAATGGAATTTACAATGATTGGTTTGTTTGTTTATTTTGAATTAAATCTTTAAACAGAAGCCTTTATTATTCTTGACCAAGGAAATACCACACATGGTAACAAAACAGTTCCCAGAATTCAAGAAATACTTGTACCATCAAGAAAAAAATTGCTTTATGTCCTGTTGTTCAGGAAACAGTAGATTTATTTGCATCCTGGTGAAGATGAATTGGGTCATGATGCATGATTGTATAATACCCAGATTCAAATATCCCGTGGTGTTTTAAAATTACATCTTTATTCTTCCTTCAAAAATATTAATAAAATTATAGCAAAACTTTCAAGCTTACGTAGGTTTCTATCTCATTTCTCTTTGTGCAACTACTTGAACAGCTGAAAGACTCTTCGTGTACTGAACAGCACAGTCTAGACACTGTCTGCCCTATGACAGCTCTCCTGATCTTTCAAGATATGGTACTTTTCTGTCTTTAGATAATTGATAACACTGCATTTATTCGGTGAACAGCTATCAGAGGTACTGTGAGACAGATACACAGATAAACCGTCACCAGGTTGCACAGGTACATCCTCACTTTATATCTGGCTAAAGTATTATATACGTTGCATGAAGACAGACAAGGGCTGTTTTTCACATAAGATAGATTTAGACTAAAATAGCTCTATTAGGCGCTGCTGTGTCTGCAGAATAAACGCCCTACCCCACTGTAACTAACTTTACAATGAGAACTGACATAAGTCACTCCAAAGCACAGTACTATTACAGCAAGCTCCAGAAGCTGCAGCTTCAGAAAGGCTTGCCTGTTCAACCACCCCGTTTGTCTCTATCAACAAACCTGTTTCAGTGCAGATTACATCCCTGTGGCTTTTGTTACATCTCAAAACTAATTACTCACCTGCTTGGAAGTGCGAAAAAAGCATTACCTGTGGAATCTGTACTTTTTACTACTAAAGGGGGACAGTGGGAAGCACCAATTGTCTTGTTATGTGCTCTTCCTTGCAGCATTCACAAGGGGAGAAAGTAGAAATGCTGCCAAAGTGGCCCACCAGCCTGCACTGATCTCCTCAAAACGGCACTGGAAGTAACATTCCAAAACAGCCTTTACAATCCGAGGAAGATAAAGAGGCATAGGACTCAGATCCTTTTTTAAATTCAGATACTAAGAGGCAGAAGTTGCCAGTGAAAGATCAAGCAGAAAGAGGGAAATAATAAATAATTTTAAATAATCCAAAGTGAATGCTGCCTGAAAGATTTTTAACAGGTCCTCTCACTGGATACAAGGCTCCCAGTAAAGCAGCACGGCAGAGCACATTGCTGCACTAGGCAAACAGGCAGGCTGGGTATTGGATTGCTCTTCCTTCCCTTGGAGAACATCCTATACTCCTCATATTCCCTTCTTGGCTCCTGAGTCTCAAGTAACTTTAGATTATGGTGAACACAGAAATCAGCTTTATACCCATATCCGATGGTAGCCCCCAGCATATCCATGGCAGGCAAAGACCTTTAAAGACCAAATAACTAGCATCTCCCAGGAGTTTTTCCTTGCTGAGCAATGGCAATCCAATGTCTATCCACAGAGCGGGCGAGCACGCGCCAGCCTGGGAACAGAGGAGCCCAAGGCTCCTTTCATTTCCATGGCTGCCCAA
Source organism: Sclerurus mexicanus (assembly GCA_013396755.1). Classification (NCBI taxonomy): domain Eukaryota; kingdom Metazoa; phylum Chordata; class Aves; order Passeriformes; family Furnariidae; genus Sclerurus; species Sclerurus mexicanus. The sequence continues at coordinate 382,566 of VWZF01003562.1, read as the reverse complement.
CTGGAGCGGGTCCAGGCTCTGGAGCGGGTCCAGGCCCTGGAGCAGAGGGAGCCCATCTTTCCTGTGCTGGCCGTGGAGGGGCTGCCAGCACCCCGGCAGCAAGGAAGCGGAAGGCGTGCATCTGGAGTGCAGCAGGGACAAACGCCAGGCCTGAGGGACATGAAGGAACAGACCGGGACAAGGGCTCGAAACAGGAGGGAGAGGGAGTGCAACAGGCAGGGAAGGGAGCCAGGGATCCCGAGGCAGTGCACAAAACAAGGCAGGAAAAAGGATAAAGGTGATCGCATGCAAAAGAAAAACTGGACAAGGATGGGGATGGGGGGGCCATGAGAGACAAGGTGTCAGGTTTCTGAGAATGAGTCTGAAAGGGAGGGAAAACTGCAGGTAAAAGGTAAGAGAATAAAAAGCCAAGAACTGGAGACAGGCCCCAGAAAGTGCAAAAGGCTTGTCAGGAAGGGCAAGACAAATCAGGGAGGGGGGAAGTAGGTTATATATGATAGAAAATAGCTTATTTCCTTGTGCATGAACAATGACATCAGGTTTTGTTCCTGACAGATTCCTTGGGATTTATTCCAAGCCTGTTAGAGGTCAAGGAGCATTTGGACAATGCTTTCAGGCACATGGTGTGATTCCTGTGGCTGTCCTGTTCAGGGCCAGAATTTGGGCTCAATTGTATTTGTGGGTGCCTTCCAATTCAGGATATTCTATGATTTCCTTCCAGAGGTGGGACCTACAGTCAATGGCCCTGTCCTCTACATACACAACAACTCAGAGGTCTCCCCCTCTCTTAGGGTGGAGAGCTGTGCAGAGGAGCATGACGGTCTGCTGTCACTGCTGCTCTCGTCTCTCACCCCAGTGCCAGAAATCCCCACTAAAGGGTGTAAAATTTATAGCTGCTATGGCAGCTTTCATTTTCAAACAGAATGTTCATTTTTTTCTTTAAATAAGGGAAAACCACACTAGTTACAAGAAGAGTTGAGAATCAGGAATTGTTAGGGTTTGAGCATGTCATCAAACCACAAGTTAACTTACCTATTCTTGGACACGATAAGCTTTACCAATTTCCCTCCTTGGACCTGCCCAAGACCACTCTTCCTCTTTCACCCCACAGGGAAGCACAGCCACTTACAGTGAGGCACTCAGTACTTCTTTTCCCCACCCTGTTCTATCCTTAAGGCTTATTAACTACTTGAACTGTACTGTTAGGACAGAATAAACAACTACCTTTATGCTCTTTCTGTATAGCAGGCTGATTCACTCTAACTTCGCAATTGTCAGAGGAGAAGGCATTACCATATCCTTACTTCCTATATGAGGATTTACAGACAGAAAATCCAGGTCCTCAAGACACATAGATATTGCCTCCACTGGGAGTTTGGAGTCCAAATCCTTTTACTAATCTAGGTCAACCAGAGTGCAAACCCACTGATTCTGTACTCCCAAAGTGCGACACTTAGGGCCAAATCACTCTTCAAGTATTTCATGTCCCACAACTTGCTTTACACATGATTACAGGCTATCTCCAGGAGCATGGGGCTTTCTAAAACTTAGCTCACAGAATGTTCTGACTTGGAAGGGACCCACAAGGATCATCAAGTCCAACTCTTAAGTGAATGGCCCATACAGGGATCAAACTCACAACCTTGGTGTTATTAGCACCATGCTCTAAACAACCAAGCTAATCTCAGGGTCTTGGATGTCAAGCTTATCAAGATTATGAACCATTTTCTGGGTATTTAAATCAATTCTAACAATGCAGGGAACTCTGTTAAAAACTCAATCTAGTTCCTTAAAAGCAAGAGGCCATCAGCCCTCTTGAGATACCCTTCTCTTTCAACATCTGCAATAGGCAAGGAATGAGAGCTTTCTCATAGACAGCATAATAGACAACAGTGCCCCTTGGTAGGAGAAGAACTACCATATACAACAAGTAAGATGAAGACTGTTACATGGGAAAAACGCAACTAAACAATTTAAGATTGTGTCATAAGTCACAAAAAGGGAGAATTGCATCTTTTCACTATGGACTTGTTTGCAACATTAATCATGTTCTTTAAACAGCATCTAACCTATTTCAAGTATTAGGATACATTGACTTCTTACGTTAACTTTAAAGAAAGTAAATAGCACTACCTTGAGAGTACAGAAAACCAATATCCTTAATTTTCATAACTCCTGAATATGAATATTTGAATTCCTACAAAGTCTACAAGTGGAGCATCTGCCTTCAAATAACACTCATGATCCAGACAAAACAAACAGTATATGATTTGATGCTTTTGGCATTGCTTTCACCTCGCCCCCAACTCCTCTACTCCTGTGGATCCACCAGAACCTGAGAGCTGTTCCATATATATATATATATACATATATATATATATATACACACACACACCTCCTATCTCTGATTTTAGCCGTCTGCCACCCCCAGACTCATGCACACCAGTCTCTTCATCTTTCAGTGGAGGAGGTGAGCACTCATGCAAAGATCAGCACATTTCAGGAGCATGCACACACAGAAGCTTTCCCATGTGCAGCACATTGGTGCACAGTGAGCAGAGCAAGGAAGCGGCTGGAAGCACTGGAGGGAATAAAAATGGATGTAAAATGACACAGGTGTTGGATAGATGGGAGGGGAAAGAGATGACCATCTACTATGCAGGTTGATTTATTTTATATAAATTCATGCATATAATATTTCCAGGAGTTTAAATGACGACAACAGAAAGAAGGTCCACTTAAAGAACATCTAAACATCTGCCAGGTACGGAAAATTTTCCTCTCTAGCATCAGACAGGATTACATTTTCATAGGGTCACTAACATGACCTGGCTCTGCAATCTGGGCTGGCCTGCATGAAGCAGTTTGCACTTCTCCCCAGGGAGCACACAAGTGAACACAGATGGTAGTCATCCTCGAAGGCTTCTAGGAACTCCTTCAGCTTCAGTTTGGATTGGGAAACTGAAAAAAAATCACCAAATGTGAAAAGACTGCATTGCTACCCCTCAGAGCCAGAAACCATGTTTTTTATGAAAATCCCAGTATGCATCCTCTGAAAAGGATGCCAAACTCACCTCTGCTCCAAGAGGAAAAAGAGAGGTTCTTCAGAACAGAAACCTAACAGCCAGCCCAACCTGCCAGCACCTCAGCCGCAAATCCTGTGCCCTGTACTGATAATGAACGGGCCAAGGCAGGTCCCTGCCTCTGTGGAAGGCTGACAAGGCACATTTCCCTCATCTGTACTTATGGGCTGCTCTTCTGCAGCTCTCCAGCTGCCAAAGTCGAGCACATAAATAGTGCGGAGTATCACACAAAGCAGCAGGAAAGCACAGGCACAGGTTGCAGCGACCAAATGCAATGCAGCACAGCATGCGAGGAAGAGAAAAGGCTTTAAAAGGTTTTCTCTTCTGAATGGCAGTCCTACCTTAAGAGGTTCTATCCACAGGCCTATCTATCCTATACCATCTTCCTAAATATACAAATTTTGCCCAATACGGTATATGCAAAGAGAAGCCATAACTTTGATCAGTTCAGAAACATGAGGAAGTTTGAAAGTATTTACAATCAGTAAATAAACCAAGAAGTGAAGGAAATAGCAATACACTGCAGCCTTTCACTAACATATTTGCACCCTGACATCACGTCAGCCCTTCTCCATTCAGTTCCACGGAGAAAGGTTAGGGCACCCTGACCAAAAAGCAGCAGCAGGAAGAAAGAAAAGGCCCAGGGACCAGCAGGAACATGTGCAAGCAAATCAACTTACCACAGCTTCTCTTGGGCAGGCAAAGCCTTGGGGACGTAAAAAGGATAGGCAGAACTGACACCTTGTTTGCCAAATCTACTGAGACCACTCGGGACTTTTTCCCCTTTGCAATTAAACCCAGAAAACTGTCTCTTTGCTCCAAAACCTGTCACCAAAAGATACGAGTTGATAAGGGCACTATGGGGCTATTTACTCGCTTTCCAACATAAATAGGCACAACACTAGGCTCGGGAGCTGCACACTGAATACAGTAATGCAGTGTCTCCTCCCCCAGCTTTTGGCCCATCAATTCCACAGGAAGCAATGCAGGAAATCCAAGGCATCGGTGTGATTCCAATCCATGCCCTTCCTGTCTGGGGAGAGATCTAAAAGCATCTGCGACTCCTGTTAACAGAAGCAGTCAACACCTCTACTGACGGCAAGGGGGAGGGAAATTCAACCATACAACCCAAAGCTAAACAAAGTTTAGCCAGTACTGTCAGAAGGGACCGTATTAACTGCCAAACTGTGTTCCACCTCCATTCTTCTGACCTTCAGAGACAAAAACCACTGCAGTCCAGAGGTAGTGAAGCCATGGCCAAGCAAGCTCTAAGCACACCAGCCAACACTGTGTAGCGATGATGCTGTCTCAGCGAGGACACAGAGAAGGGGAATCAGTGGTCACTCAGTTTGCCTCCCCTGGCTCCTTGCTGCTGCACACCAGGCACTGCTGTACAAAAGGCAGTACTTTAAAACTTGCCCTGCTTGTTACGACATGATCCTTAACCTGTCTGCAACATCCTAGTTGTGGGGTTGCAGGAGACACAGTAAAACTGCCAGCTGGACTCTGGAAGAGAAGCCTGTTCACGCAGCAGTACAGGCTGCTAAAGGCACACCATCACGCACTCCCTAAATTTCCCCCGCTGAGCACAAGGCAATGTCAAGGTTATAATTTTCAAAGGTATCCCCAGGATGATCCCTTACACAGCTCACACTACTGCACGGGTTTGTAATAAGCTACAGTCTACCAGAGCAGCACTACTGAAGTGTAAGAGACAGGAGCAGGAGGTAATAGCTTTGGCACACTACCAGGGAAGTCACTCCCTAGTGTATTAGATACTGCGATGAACTTTCCTCTTTAAAACAAAACATCAAACAAATTTGCCTGACCTGTCAGTCAGTAAATCCACAACAACAAAAACATACAAACAAAAAAGGAAATTCCAATTAGTTAGAGCTGGGGGAGGGAGGGAAGGGAAGAGAATATTCTTTCCTGAATCTATTTTTAGGCTACATAAGGCTGCCTGAAACCATGGCAATGAACCTGCTATAAATCCCCTTGCCAGCAAGATGTTTTGTTTCCTTATAGACAAGGATAAATGAGTATGCACTATGGATTAAATAGTCTAAACCGGTAATGAATCAACTATCAGGTTACTGGAAATGCATTGGTTAGTTCTGAAAACTACTGGTTAAGAGAGGCAGGAGCAGCTGATCAAACAGACCAACCTGTTCACCAATCTCATGCCTAATGAGCAATCCTTTACAGCCCTAATAAACAGTACTGAGGTGGGATAAAGCTCCAGACTGCATCTCTCCACGTCCACCAATGTTGACTCCTGGATGTATTTTGTCATCAATGGCTGCACTCTGTGCCCACATTTGTCTAGTGCTTCTTATTAAAAAGAAGAAAAGGAAACAAGTGGATTTTCTTTTTTTTATTCTACACTCCCTCAGCTTTGGAATAAACAACAAAAGTAGGAAGCAGAAAGAAACAATACTTTGCTCTTTTGCCATTTAAATGAAAGTAAAAAATCCTACCCCCAGCTGAAAATTTAGAGATTTCAATGTAAAAATCAACAATTTTTAAGAAATATTTCAGAGCTAATAACTTCCATTAACATCTTTACACCTGTTGCTGAAATAACTCATTCTATAGTCTTACTTTGTTGGTGGTATCAAATTCATCCTGATTTTTAATTCTCTGCCTTGCACACTAGACTGGCTGCTAATCTCTGCTGCTTTGGAGGACCAAAACATCCTACAAAGCTCAGCTCTGTCTTCACAACACCTTTGCTTGGTATGTGGGGGAGGCAGAGAGAAAACACACCTATCTCAAGACAGTTAATTAGACACTCAGTTCTTTAAAGATCAACATCCCAATTATATTTTGATTCTTTTTGCTATCAAGATTTTTACACTTGCATGTATCAGGAAGAAGGGGGGAGGAACATCTGTAAGTCTATAAAACTGTTACTCAGCAACGTTAAAGGGGAAAAAATCCCGCTCAAACACATAAAGGTTAGAACGCCGAAAACATTAGAAAATGCATGATTTCCTCTCCACACAGACCACAGAGGACAGGTAGTCTCTTTTGCTCAGTGCTGTTACTGCACACACATCACCCAGGCAGTATCAGCTTCCCAGCATTGCTAAGCAACACCACGCCACATTACCTCAATTGATTCAAGGGAGGGAAGCTGATTCAGAAGCCACTGAAAAAGGCAGAATCTAGATAAAAATGGTTGCACAAGCCTCACATACACAAGCCAGGATCCTGCAGTCAGAGCAAAAAGTAATTAAGGAAAACCATAGGGACACACACACACAAACTGAAGCAAAAATAAAAAATAACAACATACATAAAGGCAGAAGAAAATGGGGAAGGAAACAGGTAAAAGAGGAAAAGAACAGCACTGCTGTCTCACCTCAGGTATTCTAAGAGTAGAACAATGAATTGCATCTTTCTTTTCAGGGAGTAAAAATCAGTAAAACAGCCAGAAAGCCATTAGAGATATGGCAGTGTAAGTCTGATGACATCAAAAATAGAACTTGCACACAACTGAGGATCTTTAATACAAATACTGAAGATCAAGTGGCAGGAATTAATATGAAACATTGAATTGTGAAGTGCTTCAAAATTAGACCACACATTAACTCTTCTGAACATCTTCCCCTTCATTCTGATCCTAAATTCTAATAATGTCTTATACATTTGAAGAGTTGCATTAAACCACAGCATCGTTAGATCAGACTTTAGAACCAACATCAGGCCAACAGATTTAGATGCTACTCACCCAGAAATTTTAAAGCCACTCCAACATACCACCATGGAACTATTAATCATGCTGCCCAGCTTCCCTCTCAGAAAAACTTTAAAAAACAGATATAAAAAGCTGAGGATGTGCTGCCAATTTCAATAAAAGGGCTCCAGGGAACAACAGGCTGGTAGCTACAGGCTCACTGCTACACTGAGAGTATTGACAGAAATCGTAGAAGAGATTAGCAAGCATACAAATAAAAATGACAGAGGAGTGTCATCATAGCATCACTTCCTTTGCAAACTTGCCATGACATATAGGCAAGTGTGGTATGTATGACACATATAACATGCCTTGGATCTCTAACAAACCTTTGACAATGTCTCTTACCACAGGCTTTTAAAGAAATTGAACTGTCATGGGATAAAATGGAAGGTCCTTCTGTGAAATAACAATTGGCTAGACGAGAAGAAACAGCACTGGAATAAATAGCCAATTTTCACAACAGCTCTGGTTTTGCATTTGTGCTACTCAAGATATTCATTATTTATGTGGAAAATGGAGCAAGCAGCAAGATGATAAAGTTTGTTGGTGATTAGAAACATCAGGGGAACTGTGTTGAACTGCAGATAGATTTGTCAGGTATTTATTCACACGAACCACAAAGTAACAGTCAATATAGCGAATGGAAACCCTGGAGTCATCACAATTTAATTAAATTCAGGAACCACACACTCATAGACACCAAAGTTCAGCACTGGGTTGGGAGAGGAAATGGAACATCAGGAGTGAACAGGTCAAGGATACCCAATGAGGCAGGGAACACCTCTGCTGATCCTTGGTGCAGCCTATGGTTGCTGCACTAAGGAATTTTCAGAGAAGGATATAGCAAAGCAAGAAAAGATTCAGAGTGACAATGATGGCAGGTCTGCAGCAGCTTTAACCTAAGGAGACTAAACGAGCAACGACTTTTAGATTAACAGGAAAGATGGGTAAGATGACAGACATAGAACCATGAATGGTATTATAGAGAAAGCAAATAGGAAGCCATGTCTCAGAATAAATGAATTAGGCAGTATAATATGAACCTTATCAGGCAGCTTGTTTAAAAACAACAGGAAAAGGAGGTACTTTTTCCATACTACAATTAATGGAAGAACCCATTGTCACAGGATGTTGTGAAGGTAAAAATTTAAAATAGATTTATACATAGTTAGATGTATTCACAAAAGAAAGCGTGTCAAGGATTGTTAAACAAAGGTGCAGACAACTCTCTTGCTCAAAGTCCTTGAACTGCAGCCTGCCAATAGCTGGGAGGGATTGCTGTTTCACTAGCACTTTTTCCCCATAAGCATTACTACTGGACGTTATTAGAGGTGGAATAGTGGGCTAACCAGACCTCTGGCTAGAATTATCAGGGCTAAATCCCATGTTACATGCTCAGGAATCTTCAGCCAGATGTGCAGTGCTAGGAAACCCCATCTTTTGAGAGGTAACATCCATATACAGCACCGGCTGAAGCCGCATGTCAGACAAAGATTTGCCTCCTGTTGGAGAGCTGCACTTGAATAAATGTGTTCCCTTTACATGAACACAGCTGTGCTACATGTTTCTAGACTGGGTTAGGTGAAGCCAGTCTGTAATTTTGCCTACACTGAACAATCAGATTTACCTACTTCTGCTTTGTGGCCTGGTAATAAAAACCTCATTAGAGCCAAGTTACACAAGAGGAGCTCCTGTCCCTTATTTTAGGTGCCTGAGCTCAATTACGGTGCTATGCTACTGAATGTGAAAGTCATTTGAGAAGTTGCACAGTTCCCAAAAGTCAGCAGCAGAAGAGGATGAGGAAGATAAAGGAGGAAGAAGAAAGAGGCCACCCTGCTTCTGAAGGGATTCAAAAGCTGATCAGCAAGGGAAGGTACTATAGACAGCATTAAAGCTTGTTCTACCTTCACAACCCCTGCCATGCATGTGGCTGTCCTCCATAAAATGGCCATCAGGCAAACTACAAATCTGGGACATGTCAAGAAAATGACCTCTTGATGAGATTTATGCGGCATCAACAGATTTATGCAGCCACTCATGAGATACATGCCCATTTGCACAGCCTTACCCCCACATCATACATGCAATCATATTTTGTGCATAGCAGCTACCGTGTTGCATTTCTCACCCGTTGATAAAAACATGCTTAAAGTGCCTTTAAAAAGGTATAAAAACTTTTTTTCCCCTTTCAGAAACACTAAGTGAGCTTCCAGCAAGAAGTGACTTTGCATTTCTCAGTATCACCCATTTTTAGCTCAAGTATCTAGAAAATATTTAGAGCTTATGTATGTTATTTCTCTTGGGAGAAACTGATTGAACTGAAACCCAGAGAAAATCCTTCCCATGGGAAGGAGGAATCAGTAATATAGAAATTGCCAACTTGTAATCTCTTTCCAGGTAGCAGCCTGATCAACAAGACCTCCCTTGCCTCATGCATTCTCTGCTTCTACACAACATCTCTTACACTTTTCTATTATGTTCTGTATGCAGAGAAGCAGAATTTCACAAAAAAATAAAAATAAAAATCAAACCCCAACCAGTAAACCAGTATGTTCCAACATTGTATTGGGCTCAGCTGTCGCTAAAGCTGCCCCATAAGTTCTCTGATGTATGGTGACTTTCCTGCATGAATCACTCGAAGCCGCAGAGGCCGGAGATCACCTTCGTCACTGTCCAGACTCTCAGCTCTACAGCACTGATTACACAAACCTCCACAAAAAACCACAGCTGGCTCCTACTGGCTCCCATGGTAGGCTCGCAGTGGAACAGCTGCCCACATTTTCCTTCCTGCATCAAAGATAACACTAACACTAACTCAGGCATGATATGAAATACTTCTGAGCTGCTTGTTAAACAACAAAGCTCAGTCACTGCTGTGCCTTATGTTGCTGAGTGAAGAGGTCAACTCTTCCTTGAGATATTAATGCTACTTGTCAGATGGCAGTAAGTCTGTTAGTGCTTATTTTGTCATGTTCTTCAACTTACTTGTCTCCACTCAGTGATTATTCCACAAATTTCAGTACTGGCACTAAGATGACTGATTCAGTGACTTGCCCCTACTTCTCCACTGTGATTTCAAAAGAGTGCCACTTACCTCATGGAAGTGCAACTCCATCCACAGCATCAACATCACATAACTGCTTCCCTACCTCTTGTGGTAACACTGTGTTCCCAACAACACTGTCTTATCTAGTTTCTTCAAAGCCACAGAAGCATTTGGGCTACAGCTCTAGTCTAGTTCTTTGTACCTCATTTCTCTTTGCATAACTCTGAGCTCCCATTAATTCTGAGACCACTTCTTAAATAAAAGCACCATTGCGCTGCTTTCAAATTGAGAAAGTGAGGCACATCTCCATGAATGTTTCACGGGTACTAGTCTGTAAACTTAGCAGTACCAGATGCAGATCAGAATATATGACTCCATTTAACAGCAGGTAATTTTTTATTCTGGAGCCACTTTTAGTCAACCAGTCCAATTGGACAGAGACAGCCTACTAGAATACATGACCTGCACTTTCCTATACACACCCAGAATCATGTTGATTCTGTCATGCCACCACCTGGCACTTTTATAGCACCCATTACAGCTTCAGGAAAACCAGACCTCATTACTATGGTCAGCTGTTTAGTCTGAATAGAAGATATTTGAAAACTACCTTACAAAAGGAAGATGCCAGCTTTTCCCTCTCAGGCCAATATTACCTTCTTGCACTTCCTTCAGCATTAATTCTTCCCCTTTTGTACAACACATATAGTCAGAAATCAGCCTTAACAACTTCCTCTGTACTACAAACCCTTCGAAGTTAATGTTACTTTTTTCACCACCTGAAATTCCTTTCACGTTTCCAATTTCAGCAGCTTATGCTCTTTGTATTTTTCAAAGAAACCCTACGAAGGAATGGAAAAAAGCATCAGATAGTATTCAGGTGGCACCCAAGCGAAAACTAAAAAGGTCTCATAAAGTAAAGATAAGGCTTGGATGTAACCACAAGGGAAGGAGCTGGGTGAAGGGAGGAGAAGAAGAGCATGAAAAACCACTGCAAAGCTCCAACACATCATGAAGAACATTTTTTTTTATTCTCCAGCTGCAGTAAGACCTGAACACAAGACAGCCTTGGACTACAAACAAAAGTGGCGCCTGAGCATTGGACTGAGTTGCTGATCACTCTGAAAAGAAAAGCTCAGATATAACCCTTTTTTAAGCATATATGAGAATGATTGAGTTTTCAGTGTTGCCTTTCTGAAGAAGACCCAGAAAAAAGTCTTCCTAGCCTTTGCAAAGACAGAGTTGTGAGGCATAAAGGCATCTACTGTTACTTATGTAAATGACATTTTGCTATAACAGGTTTTTAAATAAACTGTCTGCTCCCTTACTCAAAAAGCTGAGATTATCACAGCAAGAAGACAAGTAGAAAATAAACATGCCCACAACAGCATGCAGTTTCCAAAAATTGTGCTTGGGAGGATCTGCTTGCAGGTTATTTCATTCTACCCCCAAGATGTGAAATGGCAGGAAATTCAAGCTCACATGTGTAGGGGACAAATCTGATCTGAATACACAACCAGACACGCACAAAGCAATCTGAAGGGGAAAATGAGGTAAAAATATCTCAGAGACAAGCACATTAAAAGTAGATCTGAGGCTCATACATCTCATAAGATGCTGAACTTTCCAGACTAGGAGTAGCAGCATTAGTATCATAAGCCTTTCTTAGAAAGAACTGGTTATTTTCAGTAAATCACAGGTAATAACAAAACAAATAAACCTGAAATCAACAACAACAGCAAACCCAAACAAAACCCAAAAAACTAAAGAACAAACAAACCCCTTCCAACAAAACCAAACTTTTTATGCATGTGTCCTCCATCATTTAAGAAAGATAACTTTCTGTTGTGGTCTGTGCCTTGGCAGTGCTCCTTTCCACTCCTCAACATGATTTAATACGTGCTCTACTAGTAGTATATGAAACTTGGACAAGTCAAGGAAAAAAAAAAGGCAGCGTAAGACTATCCTTTTAAACATTTTTAGATAAATTTTATGGTTCAAATGAAATAAAGACAACCAGATGATTTAAGACATTACTGAAAACTAAACACTTCAGGTAAAGACAAAACCCTACATTAAAACTGCTGTTGGCATTTTCCTGTAGAAGCCCATTTCTATCAGTTGATAAATCTCAAAGATTCATTGGCAATTAAATATAGTTTACATTTACTTTGATTTTTTTTTCTACAACCAATAGGTTACACAACATTTACACACTTTTTTAGTGTTACATAGTCTTGTTTTCACTTACTGCTTTTAAACCTTCTGTCTTAGAAATTAGCAGAAGATTTGTTTCTTTATACCAAGATGACAATTTTACTATGGCTTTCAATATACTGCATTTGGAAGGAACTAAAGCTGCCTTAAAAGTCAACTCTAAAAATGCATCAGGGAAAAGAAAACAAACCAAACCCTAGAAGTTTAGCACAAACAAGACTGCTATTTAAAACAGAATGATTGACTATACAATGAAGAGATTAAGATTTGGCACCCATAATTTATCTTTCAATTCACTAATAGTAAAATTTAATGAAATATCAAGAAATTCCTTCATTATCTGAAAACACTAAGCTTGTGAGACACCTAATTTGCATCATGTCTTTAGTCAGATAGCTGAAATTCTTTGTATGCTTCAAGCTTTAATGCACATAGTCCTAATTTTCTTCCAACTCTGCAAAAATAGCCTGCAAGAATGCTGGAAGGTGGAGATGATTATCCAGAAATAAAGTACAGAAGTAGAAGGTATTGAAAGAGAGCCCATTCACCTGACAGGCATGGAAGCTCTTCCTCCCTCTTGCCCCTTCAAGAAATGTCACCGGGAATATTTCTGCCTGAACAAAGTGATGTTTCTGCAGAAATCAAGAAACTGCTGTACAGGGGCAACTTACGCCAGCTTTTCAAATACTTATGGAGTGGCATCAAAGAGGAAATCATGTCTATGGTACCAACAGCAAGTTTCAATTGACCAGTTTTGGTTAACACTTCAGGGGAAGTATGAGCAATCCCTGGGAGGTGTGCAAGCAGACCAGTTGCCCACAGCAATTCACATGTAGAATAAATGTTCACACCAGAAAGTCCCTGCAGTCCTAACTATGTTTGAACAGACTCTAAATACGAGCCAAAGTACTTATTAGCCTTGCAATAATTTTGATAAGCTCTACTTGCTGCTAAAAGATTACAGAAATAGCTCTGATTTTGCTCAGTAACTGTACCACAGTACTGAAAAACTACCAACACACTTAATCTTTGCAGTAAGGGACGATAGGGGCAAAAAATAAAAACGCAAAGAAAAATGCCACATGAACACTGTATGCTGGTGTCTCACAAGCTCTAATTCCCCCCTTCTCCCAGAAAGATTTCCCCAGGTCATCTCCAGCATGCTTAGGAAAACCACACTGCTCTCAGCCCATGCAATGTAGCAAGGTCAGCAAGAGCATCCCATGGAGGGCAGATAAATCGTTCCTACCCTTCAGTTATCAGCTGTGTTCAAGGCCAAACCCTGCAGTTTTCACCACTCAGGTTATCTCCTGGGTTTGCTCAGAGGGGTCCTGCGTTTCATGCCCATCCACTGAGCCCATCCAGTTTTTCTTGTTTCATTGCCTCAGAAAGCTCAGCCGCTAAGTGAATTACACCTCTTTCTCACCCAGTCAATTTTCAGCAAAGCTGCTAGAAAAACCACCTAGGTTGTTACTAAACAAAGCACGCACATGATCATGCACCTGACATTTTAACCCTTCCTACAACAAAGTGTGAGTCTTGCAATTACTAGGACTAGTTAGTGGTCAGGGAATACTATGTGTACAATTTAGGAGGCTTATGGCTTGGTTCTTATCTGTCTGAAGTGCTTAAGATGGGGAAATGGATAAACAACTACCTGTGGAGTTGTTAGATCTTGTAAGCTAAGAAAAAACTGGGATTTTTTAAAATGGAAAGCAATGTAATGAAAATAAAAGGTATGGGTATGATTATTCAATCCTTTTAAAGCTTTTTTTCCTCTCAATTAGTAAATTCTAAGCATGAAGAACCAGCAAAGCAGGCAAATGCAATATTGCTTTAAGGGAAATAAATAGTATGTTACCACAGCCCTCAGCTAGAAAAGTGACCCTGACTTTTTGCATGTTCTGCAAAAATTAAATACCCTTTAGGCAGTGCTATTAATGAATTCATTCAGCAAGGAGCCTTCAAAGTTGCATTCATCTAATAAAAAACATTAGTGGCTGTCTCAGTAACTCGGTACCACCAGGAAGCAGAGAACCTCTGTTAAAGACTATAACGAATAGTGGCACCTTATTGAATTCCTGTAATAAAGTCAGACTTGTTTGAAGGGTCTTAGAATGATCTGAAATATATAAATGAACTCTTTATGAAAGGCAGTTTTTAAAAACAAGGGTGACACTTTAAAGCTTTTATACTCTAACATGCTTCTAACAGCTTGCAGAACAGAATCCATGCTCAACTAACAGTTTTGGTATTTTAGTCCCCTTTTTTGTCTCTAACATACCCAAGAAATTCCAAGATACGCTTCTGCTATCATCCTTCAGCTCAAAAACTAGACACACTAAACAAATAGGTCATCATGCCTTACTCACACAGATAAAATGACTAAGCATATGGTAACAAAAGGAAATCTTAAGGTCACTCATCACAAACTGCTTTATCTCAGCATAAAAATGAGTAATTACTCTTCGAGAAAACAAATGCATTTAATGTTTTAAATATCACGGAAGACAGTAGTTAGAGAAAGATTATTAAAATTCAGAAGAAGAGAGACTGACAGATCTACTGACAGTGGTCCAGTAACTAGGTTACACATGATCTTTCTGGAAAGCCAGCTGCCATGAAGACAAACCCCTACACAGGGAGTCCTCCTGAAGTGCCCTGTCCCAGGTAACCAGTCTCTGTACTAGAACTGGACAACCCAGAGCAGAAGTTTCCCAGGAAACGGAGGAGACTGCCACAGCTGAGCAGCAAGGGACAGAACATCACTCTGTCTGCAGAATGATGAGGTGTAGGAACACGTAAGGGATGTGGTCTGCAAGTTGAGTGAGAAGTTAAAAGATTTAGGGAGAACTAGAGTAGTTTTACACAGGCCAGTTTACCAGCAGAAAAAAATCCCCAACAGTGAGACCATAAACTAGGAAAGATTTTTATTTTCCTTTTAATGGAAGCAGTGGTATTTAAGACATCTGAAAGAAGCCCGAACAAAAACTCAAGTCCTTATAGGGAGCACCCTTGAATCAGACTATGAATACAGAAAAGACCCTTGCCAAGATCCTTACTAACCCTGGCTCAAGCCTTTGGTTACCGAAAACTTGTCCTTTAGTCAATCACTGAAAATACGGTTCTGCAGGCAATGAAAACAACGGGAAACTCATCCTAAAAATAAAATTTAAGCAAGTAATATCAAGGGCAATTATCAGTCAGAATGTAAGGACTTGTCCATTACAGAGTAAAAGGTAAATGTTTACTGATCTAAGTGTCTAATCTGTTAAATGACAGATAAAGTTATTGACTTCTAGATCCATGGGGAAAAAATTAGATTATTTCTTCTAGTGGAAAAAAATTACTGAATAAAATAAATAACTGAATAAATCAGGGTCATTAATAATCAGATTCTCAAAATCAGTCCACGTTTCTTTCCTTTTATCATATGTACAGAACAAAGTATGTATGTAGAACTTACATGACAAAGGACAGAATTTTAAAACATTTTAAATTTGAAACTTGTGATGATCACAAAGAAAAACTTTTAATTGACTGGTGTGTGGTATGTATTCAACCACAAGGGAGAAAAAAAGCCTTTAAAAAATTCACTAAGATAACTGTCCAAAATTGGGCTTGCCATTTGCAGTCTAAATCATACCAGTCATACACAAGACCTGTTGCAGCATTTAAAGGTTTCGTGCCAAAAAACTCCAAAGTTTTATTGGGCCATCAAAATGCCAGATGAGCCTCCAAAAATGTGTGTTCCTTCCTTACTGCTAAGAAAGCTGTAGGACTAATGGAAAAAGAATATTATTCCAAACTTACTTATACGTTCATTGGAGATACAAATGAACAGCTAACAAGTTCCAGGATTCTATGCCAGAAATAGTTTTGGCTTTAACCTTACTGAAACTTAACTCCCCTCAAAACAGTGTGTTCTTCCCTCACATTTACCTTATCAATGAAAGAGATGATTATGGATGTATATGAAAGAATCCTGTCACAGATAGTAACTGCATTAAAAAAAAAAAGGAGTTGAGAAATAAAAACATGCATAGAATTCAAGAAGCAAAACCAAGTATTGAACAAAAAAAAAATCAATATAGCCAGGTCTGGAGAACACTAAACAGTCCTTACTACCTGAAAATCTGATAAAAGTAGCACCAGTAACATTCTACCTTCATTAAAGGAATGATTCAGATTGCAGACTCTTCACGCTTTATTTCTAGAAGAAAAGCCATAGATTCATTAATTTCTAGTAATCAAATACATTTCCCTAATGAGCCTTGCAATAGTGACAGTATTGCTGGTTTTGGCTGGAGGATTTTTAATAAACTGTTGTTAAAACTAAGACAAGAGGAATGGTTCTTCCCAGGACTGCCAACAGCAGCACACGTGATGTGCAGAAACAGAATCACAGAGACTCAATTTACATCATGTTTTTTCTTTCACTCTGAAAGAAATTCAGCCTTATTAATGAATCAGAAAAAACCCCATACATACTGCTAAAACCCTAAGAGTCTACATATATGGGAATTTTGAGGAGGGGGAAGAAGGGGAAATAGTGGACAAAAGAAACTGGCACAAAGAAATGGGTTACTGCTTTTCTCTCTAAAACAAGCTTAATTGCATATTGGGTAAGGATAATCCCCCACAATGTTCCATGTATTCAAAGGTCAAGACTTCTGCTTTTCAGCTGTCCCCATCAAATGTTATTCCCTGAAGAAAACAGTCTGAAGCTGTCCCATAGCACACATACTCTCAGACTTGAGGGTTAAGGATTTTAGCCCTGCACCATGTAATATTGCACCAGGCACCACCACAGCTCTCAGTGGGGGCAGATGAACACGGCAACACTGCACACTTCAGCAAGAAGTACAAACAACGAGCACTGAGACAAGAGCTTCTAAAGGCTATTCTGTCTGTTCCAAAATAGCAGGGACATGCTATCCACATGCTCAGTTGCATTCACTGTATTCAAAGTACTCATTTCACCTATGCTGCTGTGTGACTTTAATTTAAAAGCAAAGCTCCCTTGTCTTGATGCTTTAAGAGCACTGATGGAGAGCAAGAGTGGCCCTACTGAAAGCACCCAGCCCAGTGGGACCCCTGTGTCCCCATGCTGTCACAGAAGAACCACTCCAGCCACTGCACCAGATATTAAAAACCCTTGTTTCTCAAATGCAGAACTGCATATATATATATATATATATACACACATACGCACACACACATATATATGGTAGAGTCCTCAGTCAAGTACCTGAACTGTTGCTATTCCTCCCTGTAGTTGTCCATAGCATGAACAATTTGATCAAAATTCCTCAACAGGAGAGCACTAAATAAACACTGTAAATTAAACAAAACTATGCTGATGATCTAGTTGCAATTACTTCCAATTGATTTGAGCCTTTATTGTTCCCTCAAGCTTTAAACTTTGTAGATAAAAAAGGATCAGGCTTTGCTGGAGGAATACCAAAGAAAGACATATGAAACTGTCTTTAAACACATTCAAAAGTAACAAACTAACTTGTCCTCATGACAGTATTCCACTTGAATTTAACCTGGAAGTCTAATGAAAAAAATTAGGCTATTCTAGGATTTGCCATAAACAAGCAAGCTAATGCTTTAAATAAATTCACTCATTCGTTAACATACACACATACAAATGAAAAATTGCTGCAGCATATTTTATTTCACAAAAGTCAGACACTGCCAACAGACTTTAGGAAACTTTTACCCAGCTGATACAGGACAATCCAGCTCTTGGGCATGGCAGCCTTTTCCAAGTCGAGGTAAACTGCCACTTTCTTGCAACAGGAAATGCACACAAATTAAATGGGTTTACTTACTGCAATTCAAATATTCTATGAAAAAATAAAAGCAGATACTCTTATTCCACTCCTGGGAACTCCTCTGCAGAAAGATCCTGGAGATCTAGTTTTTAAAACATCCTCTTAGGTTCCGATATATATATATCATTGAGTTGGTTTTATAATTAATTTTCAGATATTAATTTCATTAGACAATCTCCTTGTAAGAGCCAGGCCTATTATTCTGATTAATTTTTTCTTCCATGTCTCTAAATCACATTTTCTTTGCCAAGATGGAACTGTTCTCAGATCACCTTTTTCTGAAATTCTTTCCTCTCTGAGATTAGCCCAGAAATGCCCCAGATAGGAGGCTTTAAAACTTCTAGACACATTTTACACTTTTCTGTAGACAGTTTTTAGATGTATAGCTACTGTTTTCCCATCACAGCATATATCCAGGCCTCAGTTCCAGTCCTAGGGTGCTTTTAATGGAAAGAACTTTGTTCAGCTTGGAGGAGGTATTTTGTTTTGACAAAAGCAGGCAGAAAAGTACAATATAGGCTCTTCTTCAGGATTTTTTCTATTGAATTACAATACATCAGAATTAAAATTTTTTGAGTTTTCTTGAAGGACAGACATCATCTAATCCTGCAGCTATAAATAGCCTCATATCACACTAATCCTGCAGAAAATTTGAACACAAAGATGAAGGGACATACCTAGCTCTCCCTGTTACTTTCTTTACCTGACACAGGAAGGGAAAAATGTAGTTCTGTTACTTACATCCATCTCTTGTGATACACACTCAACTCATCATCCCTACAGCTAACTACTTTAGCTTTAAATAGGTTATTCTTTGTCTGTGTATTAGCTGTTCCGATTATGTTTTCTGCTTTAACTATTTTAAACAATAACATAGCACACATATTTTTAAACATTATTCTCACTTTTAAGGAAAAGAACTTTGAAAGAAAATTTGATAGTTTTACGAACTGTCCAAAGAACTTTCACCAACAGATATAAGGGATTCAAAGCAGCCCCGGCAAATACTGGATTAAGAACAATACTGCCTTCAGTTTTAATGCTCTCACACACATGTCTGCATCTTCTTGAACATATAGACTGTCGGGTCTGTCAGGTTTTTTTAAAGCAGAGAAAATGAAAAGTCTACATCTGGGTTCCAGAAAAAGAAAAGGCTTCTGAACTCCCTCTTCTCATCATATGTAGAAAAACACACATACACTCCAATCATAACAGTGATCTAATTTTTCAATCATATACTTGCAGCCTGCTGCTATTAGTCCCTAGCTCGCCTCCATCATGTACTTTCTCTTCATTCGGGAAGACAGGAATGGCTTCACTGTGTTGGGTTTGCTCAAGCAGAGAGCCCACCATCAAGTGTCATTTGCTTGTCCATTGCTTCACATGATCCTTGAAGCGTTATTACAACCAGAAACTGCTCCAGCGATTTCTCTGGCACCTCGGTGTGCAGCCACTGCACACAAAATGAAGGGAGAAATGTTCATGTTCAGAGTATTGCCTAGTGGATAATTTCTGGGGACAGAATTTGAACTAGTCCTTGATTTCCATTTAAAAAGCTGGACAACTGGAGTTAAAAATCATGCAGATATCCTGCTCTTGCATCATCACTTTGGTACGTCATTGGATAAGGGCAGATTATCTCATGGCTATAGGAAGCATTTTCCAAATAACTTTGGGAAATTGCACTTAGTGTCAATACAGGCAAGGTTTTTGGTAAAAAATTTTACTTTCTAAAGAGACTTCAGTAGTACTACATTTATTTTCTCCCCTCTAAGAGCAACTATGCAAAAGTACTTCAATTTGATGACCAACATAGCTAATAAAAGTTGTTTTCCACCCAATACTCTTTTCTCAGCCCCAGCACAACGAAAAGCCAGCTGCTGCACGGCTCGCTCCACCACACACCTCCTGTCCTGCCAGCCTTCCCCACCCCTCTCCTGACACTCTCTTATTTATTCACTGCTAATTAGATGGCATGAGGCTGCATTTGCTTTGAGCAGTACCTGTGTGACTACCCAGCCAGCACACAACACACGTGCTGATGGGGCAGCTGAGAGGCAACACAGATGACCTTCAGCAACAGCTGCAGCAATTTGAGTCTCTCCTCTATCTACCACTTAGTTTTTAATTAAGGTTCACTGTCTAGCATGGCTGAAGTTGCCTGACAATTTACAGAGGTACAGACAATAGTCAGAAACAAAGCCACAGCACTATCATTCAAGCCTTACTTGTAAATAATATGAAAAAAAAAATATTGAGATAGAAAAACTTGCCCCATAAAGTTACCATCAACAGCTTCTCCTCTCCCACAGGCATATTTAGAAATTCTTCTCTTAGAGGTTCACTTACGACTCACATGTTTTAGGCAAACCCTGGGAACTGTGTCATTTGTGACTCATCTCAAAATTCAAATATTACTAGTAAAAGCAGAGCTGTGAGCAGCACTTAATTAGAATACCTTTTTTAAACCTTTTTACATTCAAATGGTAGAGCCACTTGCCCTTCTCTCCACTGAAATACCATCTGCTTTGCCTTTATTTTATTTATTTATTTGCTACTGAGGCACTTGAAGGTTATTTTCTGCTAGCTTCAGTTTCAATATTTATTGACCACACATTCTAGGTATCCTTTCTTTTTTTCTTTTTATGTTTCTTTTCACGGCTTCTAGTATCTTATCTTTTATCTTAGTACTGAAAATTATGGTCAACATTTCAAAGGACACAGAAGGAAGAAATGGTACTCTGCACCAAAACATTAAACAATTTTATTTTCCACATTACACCAATTAATTCAGCTAAGCTGTAAAAAATGGCTGATGAACAACAGAGGTTACAATGGCATAACCATACAGTTGATCTTCCCACATGCACATAGTGATGCCTCTGTTGAATGTTTAATGTGTTAAAGGCAAACATAATGGTTTCGGTTCTTACAAACACAATGCAAGCCAGAGATTTTTTTCAGCAGGCATTTCCACAAGGATAAGACAAGAGCTGAGGTCTTCAAATAAAGGAATGAAAATGAGCCAAGGAGGCCAACCTTACCATTTCACACAAATCAACTTCTATAATGCACAGAAACTATATGGTACATAAAATTATATATACTCTTAATTTTCTAAAAGGTATAGCAACAGAATCACCCCCACCCATTCTCCCTTTAATATTTTTCATATTGTTACGAGCCTGAACACTAAGCACTCCCTGGAAAATAGGAAAGTCCTGAGGAAAAAAAAGAAACAGAACTTCTGCAGAGGCTTACTTTTACAGGAGCTTTATCTTCCTTTTTAGCCTGGTTGTTTGAGAAAATAACCTCAGGCAGGACAAACTAAACAAATCATACTTCTCCTTACTCTGAAAAAGCCACTGCTATTATACACCACAGCAAGAGCTGGCCAGGGACTGTTCAGTTGTAATCACTGTTATTGCAATCATAAGACTGCAGAGAATTAACAAAATAAAACTAAATCAAGTTACATTCACTTTGATGGTAAGCCATAACCAGCAGCAAACTCCAGAATAACACGAGAAATGAGAGATGGACAGAAAAAAAAATCCTTAACCCCCAAATGACATCCCATCCTCCCTTCTCATAATCGTAGGGAGACCAGGGTGGCCTGGGAAATGCTCCAAGTCTGTCTAATACCTGCTGTGTTCTCAGAGCCTTTGAATGATGTGAAGCCCTGTTCCAACTGAATAGTGATATCACCATATCCTCTATTCCTCTTAGAAATTTATTTCCACTTATTTATTAATGCAAGGGAAAACACCTCCTTTATAAGTAGCATGAAATTCTTCTCAGCATTCCTGCCTCTCTTTGTGCAAGACTAGTTTTAAACCCACTTTGTAATGGAAAAAGGCAACTATGGAAGATATACTTTTCATTTCATGTAATTTAACAGTATCCTTCCCTTCCCCTGAACTTTCAGGCCAAAATCAATGTCACACAAACCTGCTGAACAGGAAGCCTAATTATTCTAACATGTGCAACCAAAGCGATAGGGAGTTTCACAGTAAAACTGATAAGGAGAGACATAAAAGACTAATGAGCAGCCTGTCAGTGCTCCACTGCTGGGCTAGCAAAGGTCTCCGTGGAACACCTTTGGTATTGTTCAGTGGGGAGATGGAGGCTGGGACATGTCCAAAACTAACACTCAGAGATTGGAAGAGTGAACACATAGAATCTGCAGCTAAAGTTCTTAATCCCAGCACAGAAATAAATTATTTGAAAGACTATAGACAATAGAAAAAATGCCTAATGCAGAGCAGAAAGAGCCAGTTAAACCCACACAGGTTACTGAGCAGCTAGACCCTCTGTGCCACACTTGCTATTTGAATGCATTGACAAATGTCTTCTTGATCTGTGCCCGTGATGCAGGTGACTGAAAATAAGGGCCTTTGATGAAGGAGATGTAGTTGTCAGTCTTGTAAGTGACCATTGATCAAACTACTGGTCCTGCAAATAATCAGGTGTGAAAGATGCAGAAGGCCAATAGCGGCAGCAGAACCAGCAGCCCTGGTCAAAAAAGGAAGCATCCAACAATACCAACTCTCTCCTTTACTGCTAGGGTTTCTAGTTTAGAAATAAGTCACCTTTTCACCTATAAAAATGTGTGTTCTTCCTTAGCAATATTTTGTGCTAGACAATCCAGGTACCCGAGTAGCTTGTCCCTCAGGCAGCGATCCCATATTCCCTATGTA
Organism: Sclerurus mexicanus; assembly: GCA_013396755.1. Classification (NCBI taxonomy): domain Eukaryota; kingdom Metazoa; phylum Chordata; class Aves; order Passeriformes; family Furnariidae; genus Sclerurus; species Sclerurus mexicanus. The sequence continues at coordinate 359,932 of VWZF01003562.1, read as the reverse complement.
TACAGAGCATAGTCCCTGCACTCAAATGCAATTGTTTCAAGCAGCGGTGGTTTGATACTAGTGTCTGCTCAGAAAATCACAGCTTTCCTCAGATAAAATAGCCCATGTGACATCTGCTGCAGAATTTCTATAAAACTTTGTGTATTATACACCTAAATACCAAAAATAGATACTTTGGGGAGACCTATATGAAGAGGAAGAGGGGAAGGTCCCCTTTGTTTGCCCAACTTAGCCTTTTCACTTCTGTGTTAACATACCCAAAGAGGTAGAGAGGTGGAAACAGTAATTTAGACAGCCTTACAAGCAGAATCACATGTCAAATGGGAGCATAATAGTTTCTTAACATACTTCCATTATGGCAAATTCAGTCACCCTGCAAGGTCCAAAGCATTACTTTGCCCTCCTCGACTCAGCATATTTGGAAGGAAACATGGATCGAAATCAAGATTAACATTGCTATTCATCTCATAAATCTTGTACCATAGATCAGCAAACTCCAACACTGATGCCAAGGTAGCCAAAAAACTGATTCTAATGATAAGAAGCACAGTGGTGCATATGCAAGGCATTCCCAGTAAGGGACACAGCAACAATGTCTCAGAGACAGACTTCCACCTTTCAGTGGGATTTCACAACTAGACACAATTTATAACCTGGGAAAGAACACATTGTCTGGAAATGCCATCCCTACCTTATACTAAAATACCACACAACCCCCCCAGTATTTCTCATGCCTAGTAAGAAATACGTATTGTACAGAAATCTCCTGTAAACCTCAGTGTCCACATTTCATGTCTTGAGAAAGTTCTTCCCTCCATTTTACACAGTGACACAAAATCAGATTTTACTGTACAGATTCCACTGTGTAACACTGAAGGGCACATTAAAAAAATGAGTTCCTCCCTGAGATCAACAGAAAACAGAACTTTAGCACCTTCCTGAACTTCACCAACAAAGCTTCATTTTATTTGAGTACCAGCTAACAGAGCCACCATTCTTTTTTCCTTTAAGTCTTTTTTTTTTTGACAACCAACAGTAGAAACAATTTCCCCGTCTATACTTCTAGAAAAGAAAAAAAAAAAAAGAAATGTAGTTGCATACCCTGCTTCTCAAATCCCCCAAAAGGCATATCATATTTTCATTTCTCATAACATTTAATCAAGCCTACTTCATTACAGACAAGGCCAGAAAGCTCATCATGCTGAAATTGATGACAAACAAGATAGTGCCCACAACAGATAAAGACTGACCTAATTGTCTGATTTGCCTACATTTCTGCAGGCCAAATTTACTGACATTTTGCACAAACTCAAAGCTGACTTGATCCTGATGACCTTTTATACCTCTGTAATTAGCCTTCTGTGCCTTTACAACCAGAAAAACAAGCTGGCCCTTCACTCTCCCTAATTCAGCAGTCCATCTGTAAACTAAAAACCTCACCATCTACTCAGACACTCCAAAAAGTACACAAAAAAAAAAAAAAACAAAAAAAAAAAAAGAAAAAAAAAAAACCCAAACTGCAACCTTTCAAAGTCATGAAATTGAGCCTGGAAAGTGCCTTTTAATATAAACATGCCAATTTCTAAAAGAAGAAACAGAAAAAGCAGAACAAGTTGGTGGACCCAGATTCAATAAACAGCATTTTTATCATGCTTTTCTAAAAAAGACAATATAAAATAACATAGAAAAGCACCACAAAAAAACGGGGGCGGGGGGGGGAATCAAACCAGAAACTTAAGTCAGTAAGTTTAGTCCCTATAGTTTACAGCACAGCATGAAAAGTACAATGCTAATACATTGATTCAGCACTAGAATTCAACCAAGATGAGTAATACCGAAGTTTAACTGCTGAAAACATCCACTTCATTTATGTATAGAATAAGGTTTTGCAACCCAATCCTACAGTTCCAAAAAATACTTCCTAAATATGAATCTAAGCTTAAAAAGATGAGTTGAGTCAATTCTGTTGAAGTTCTGGATGCAGACCCCCACTTCAGTCAGCAAGATGCACATCCGCATTTCCCCAAACGAGCACAAAGAAGGACAAGGTCAGAGCACTGACCTGCACTTCAAATTCCAGCCTTGGGAAAAAGGGATGGACAACCATTAACAACCAGAGAACAGGCAACATTGTTCTCTGCACAGTTTTCCACCTCACAAAAGCTGAGGGGACGAACTCAGCTCGCGATGCACATGTGATTCTCTAGCCCACCGTCAGCCCTGAAATGTCTCTGCCCAACAACCAACTTGTCACTGCAAGCACTATGAAAACAACATGGTCCTGTGGACCACCTTCCCCAGCTTCGTGCCCTAACAGATCCCAGTTTGGGAGTCACCACACCAGTTCAGTCCATTTAAAAAACATGTGCCCAAGGGCAAGTCAAAGACTTAATGCAAGGATATTTCAAACCAGAAAAGCATTTCTTTTGCATAGCTCCATCATGAAGCACACATAATCTAAAAAGCTGCCAGAACTGGCAGTCTCATATTCATCAGTGTCAAAATTTTTTTTATCTTTTTTTTTTAAAGAGCTGCTAATTATCATCATATACGATTTTTTAAGAGAGAGTTTGGATTTTTTCCTAAGTCAAATTAATCTAAAAATCAGCAGGGAAAATTTACGGAATAGCTGTATAAATTTAGAATTCTCTATCTGAATTTTAATGCAGAAATACATCTCCTAGAGCAAGTCTTTCTCTTTTCTTTTTCAAGCCATCACATTCAAGTGGTGTTTCCCCTTAGGTCATTTATCTTCCACAGTTTTCTTCCAAAAAGTTTGCTTACAAGTAGCATGCTTTAAGATATTGGTTACAAAATGACTAATGAACTGTGTCAACCTGGGAGGGGGGGGGAAGGAATAAAATCTAATTCGAAGTCCAACCATTAAATAAAAGACAGGCTTGGATATTACACATTCAATCTCATACCAACTTTTGACATTTTGAAGTTTCATGTTACTGTTTGCTTAATATTCCACCCACTTCCCTGGTTTGCTTGGTTGTTCAAAAAAATAAGAGTGCAGAGAGAAAAAACTCATTGTACACAAGATTGTGCAAAAAACAAGGTGAGAAATACAGCTTTCTAACCCCTTCCCGTGATGATGACAAGTTGGCCCCTCACCCAAGTATCCCTTCCACCGGGATCCACAGTTCTAGATTTGAACTTAATTCTGTAAGGACAAAAGAATTTACACTGTGCTTGGACTGATATAGCCAGGTCCAAGCTTTCAAAAATAGCCATTGTAATGCACTGTTTTACACATAACCTCTCATATTTGCTATTTGTAAAGGAAAGAAAAGAGACTCTACCAAATCCTTGAGCAAAACCACACCTATGAGAACGAAGTTCTAAATTAGAAAACAAAAACATTTAGGTGGGATCCCTGAGCCACGAAGTCGTTACCCTTTGCTGAGCATCGGACACTTCTGATATTAGGGAAGACCAGCTCTCACCTGGCTTCTCTAATAGCCCGGTCCTCACTTCATGTGCACATCAGGGTAACTACGAGTGCAAGGCAGCGGGCACAGCACACACAGCTCCCGTCCCGTCCCGTCCTGGGAGCCAGCCCCGAGTTCCGAGACCCCGGCAGGTCGGACACGTGAGGCATAGCTAAGAGGATTTCATACCTTCTTGGTACGCAGGACCATTTCTCAAAGGCTCAGATCCACTAATTAGCTAGATACCGCAATTCTTGCATAAACATCCATAAGTAGGGGAAGGAGATATCTTGATTCAAAAGGACTTTTGGGGCTTTTCTTAACTGGCCTCCTTCTGAATTCTATTTTTGTTGGCTCGATTCCAACATCAGCTGCTTGCTGTGAATTGGAAGCAATACATGGAGCAGGAGTCAAAGTATCTGAGGGACAGGAGTAACAGAACAGTGGAGAGATACTGTTCCTTTAGAGCAATCACTTTTCCACTCTCCAGGGACAAATCTCTTGGAAAGCAACCCAGGTAAGAAGGCTGTGACCGAAAGAGACGCACTACGCAGTAATTTCATATACCAGCAATCAAGCAAATCCGGCAATTTTAAATAAACTCCACCGAATTTACGCCTGCTTTAAAAAGAGAGAAAGCAGCCGTGCCACAAAAGCTCAGGCCTACTGCACATGAGCTCCCGCTCTGAAAATAAACCGCAGTTTGCTCCAAACTTTCTCCAGCGCTTCCCTGCTGGCAAGGGCTGATCGCGGCGAAGCGCAGGACACGCTCGGCTCGAGAGCGGAGAACTCCCCGGCTCGGGCACGGGCGGGTGGGTGGCAGAGGCGTCGAGGGGAGCAGGCTGGGGCACCCCTGCGTCCCGCGGGCTGTGCGGGCGGGGGGACGGCGCGCCGGGCGGCCGCTCGGGGAGCCCGGCACTGCCCGGGGGCGAGCGGGAGCACAGCACAGCACAGTAGAGCCCAGCCCAGCCCAGCACAGTACAGCCCAGCACAGCACAGCACAGCCCGTCCCGTCCCGGCCGGGCCCCCCCGGACCGAGGCGCAGGGAGGCGCTGCCCTCGCACGCCCCCCCGGACAGGCAGCTCCCGGCCGGCCCGGCATGAACCCTCCCTTCCCC